>PQWD01003151.1:31059-101314 GCA_019425675.1 Leucinodes orbonalis
AATTGTTACAAAAGGATAACACATTCAATTTAAAGCAACTTTTGCTATAACCGTTTTAGTAAACGCAACATTTAATATAGTTGTAGTACAAAATTCACAAACTATGCATACTAATTACTGATGCGTGACGTCATAACTAGGTAACCATTTGTATGAAGCGTTTTTGGGAAAGTCCATTAATGTGTTTTTAGAATTGGAAAATCTCTGTGAGTTTTAATGTTAACGGAGTAATTTTTTTACCAATGTTTCTATTATTATGCGGTCCATCAATATAATAACAGAAAAAAAAATTGTCATCATCCCTATTGTTGTTTCTCGCAGATGGCTTTTACTGTGGTGGCCTAGCAACACGCATTGGACTAGCAGGGAAGATATAGCTCCTTGAGTAAGAAAGTCATTGAAGAAGATAATAGAAATAATTAATAAAAGATTATCAAGAAATCGATGCTGTCGCTGAAGCAGTAGAAACTACTTTTTTAGGAATTAAGTGAACGAGATGGTCAGTTCGCTTGCCTGGTGGTAAGTGATATGCCAGACCATGACAGATGCAGTGTTAAGGGAAATAAATATGGTCTTTATTTCCCCTCAACTTCTTCACACACAACCTTTAAATCTGTTGATCTGTAGGGTGATTAGGCCTTAGTCGTCGACGCGGGTCCAGTGCGGGTTGGCCGACTTCACGCACAACCTTTGAATCTCTTCGCAGGCGTGCGCAGGTTTCCTCACGATGTTTTCCGTCACTGTAAGAGCGTCGGTTAACGAACATATAATTTCGAAAATTTGGTACATGTCGATTTGTTTTTATGGATTTGAACCTGCGTCCTCCAGATCGGAAGGCAATAGTCTACAGCAACGGGCCACCGACGCTCTGGACAGTAGTGTAAGACACTCCTATTTTTCGGGACGATATCTGGCAATGGTATACTAAAAGTGCCTACAGTTACAATCAGGCAAGCTATCTCCTCTGTTAAATTCTTGCATAAAACACAGTGGTGTGTCCTCCCTTCCCATTTGCACCCTCGAGGCCATAAAGCCGGCATCACGCAGCTTCTTCCACAACGCTGGTTTTATGGCCTCATATTGAAGGGCGAAAGAAAGGGCATATGATTTGTTGACATCGATTGTGGAGCCCTTTTGGAGCCGTGTGAATTGCTTCTATGAAAACCATAGAAGCCATTTTTGATTTTATACAATTCATGTGTGTTTTCCCTTGGCAATTAATATAGTTGACTATTTATTGTGTTTTTATTTGTATTTTGAAGCTCATAAGTGCTTATTGTATGTCTAAATTTCATATATGCATTTTAAACTTTGTGCTTTTTCAAAATCTTGGGCCGATATTTAATAATAATAATATTAATAATAATTTGTGTTATCATCATAATCTTACAGTATTTTATAAAACAACACAAACATTCACGACACATTGTATCTTATTAACTAAAAGATTATGGCGGGCTGACACCTGAACCAGGACAGGTCCTGTAACTCAGATCGTCAACCCTCCACCCCGTACCATTACAGGTTCTATTATTACGGAAACATTGCAGACATACAGTAGTGTCATCAAAAGGGAATAAAATAAAGTAATAGGTTGAACAATACAAAACAAGAATATTAAAAAAAACAAAAATAAAGTGGGTATGTTGTAAGTAAGCTGTGTGTATTGTCGCCCAGCAGCGGGCGTAGGTACAAGGCAGAGCTTGGGAAAACTTATATGTTGTTTTATTTTGTGTGTGTGCGTGCGTGCGTGCGTGTGTGCGTGCGTGCGTGCGTGCGTGCGTGCGTGTGTGTGTGTGTGTGTGTGTGTGTGTGTGTGTGTGAGTGTGTGAGTGAGTGTGTGAATTTATAATATATATAATATTTTTTGAACAATGCTCAAAATTTCATTTATTCATTTTATTTCGAAATGTTTTTTTATTTACTATTTCATTGGCTTCCTTTTGTTATAGTATTATATGTATATTTTTCTGTTGAAATGAATAAAATAAATAAATAAAAAAGTAAAGGTACCGCCAACATTCAATTCACGATATCCCGAGACTCTAAAAACCTACTTTTGCTTTGTAATGATTCAAAATTTTTGTTTCCATACTAGCATACATTTTTAAGAGATTACTAAAGCCGTATGATAAGAAGGGTTATACTTTACCGATCACAAAAATGTCCCATACATTTCGCACTATAAACACAAAGTACCCACACCTGGTCCTTCTGTACCCTATAATTATTAAATGCGTACATTACACAATACAAGCTCTCAATCACGTCTCACAATAGTATACATTCTTTCAAACATCACTCTAGGTGCTCAGCGTCAAAATTAAAATTCAACCCTTCACTGCCATGTGTTGTTTCTGACCACGACTCCAAACGGGTCGCCAGGCCCCCGGCCTCATGTGCACCTAATTGAGCACAACAATTGAATGTAATGCCCGCGGTGTAGGGTTAAGGGTCCGTATGCAAATCTACTGAAACTAGTTGTTTTTGGATATTTACGAGATAAATAGTACATGACGATAATAATAATTAAGCCTAAACAAGCTCTCTAATTGATTATAATTCTGTTCTCAAGCTAAACATTACTCGCTTGGACCATCATCATCATCAGCTCACTAAACGTCCACCGTATAGGGTGATTAGGCATTAGTCGTCCACGCGGGCCCAGTGCGGATTGGACGACTTCACGCACAACCTTTGAATTTCTTCGCACGCGTGCATGAAGGTTTCCTCACGATGTTTCCTTCACCGTAAGAGCGTCGGATAACGTACATATATTTTCGAAAATTTGAAAATACATTCGTACGTGTCGGGAGCTGAACCTCAGCCCTTCCGGTAGGAAGGCGACAGTCCACACCATTGAGCCACCGACGCTCTAGCTCGGCTTGGATAGATTTTTGCATTTACAAATTCATAGATCTATGCAGTTCAACTAAGTTTAGTATCAAGTTACTCAACGGGTAATGGAACGGGCTATGCTCGGAGTCTCTCTTAAAGATAAAATCAGAAATAATGTTATCCGCAAGAGAGCTAAAGTTACCGACACAGCCCGCCGGATCAGCAATTGAAGTGGCAGTGGGTTAGTCACGTCTGTCGCAGAACCGATGGCCGTTGGATCAGACGAGTTCTGAAGTGGGAACTACTGCCCAACGGACTGACGACTTGCGAAAGTTCGCTGGTGGAGGCTGGATGAGAAAAGCGGAGGACCGGGATATCTGGCGCAAAATGGGGGAGACCTATGTCCGGCAGTGGACTGCGATATATTGAAGACAGATATCTAGTAAACTACCTAAAATAAACTTGGTATTTAAATTATTTATTGTACACTTACAATATTTCAAAGTCTACCTACCTAAAAACAAATATCAGTGTAAAAAAGAATTGTCAAAATATTTAACTTGACTATTGATTACAATGCTGATTTAATGAATTTACAAGCAAATATATTAATTATCATACAGATTTACACAAACACGCATACGCCCCACTCAGACACATCATCCCACATGCTCTTAGACACACAAATGTTCATATTATGTACACTAGCAAAATCATTACATAAATATTATGATTCGTAAATTATTTGTCATAATGTATTTTTTTGTTTGTTATTTATTTTTTATTTTTTTTTGGTTACTCTTTACTTATATCAGGGAACTGTATAAAAGAAAGGGCACTAAAGTCAGAATACGGGAGTAAATCCAGTCTGACTGCGGAAGTCCAAATACTTTTTCTGTATGTTTATAAGCAATAGTTTTATAAGCGAATAGATTAAGAACATTGTTTACTTTTGGAAAATAAAGAATTATTATTATTAATTATTACCTATAAAAAGGCAAAAGCCACTCTCCACGTTATCAACCCTTTCGCTGCAGGGGCATCGCGTCCATAATTTTGCACGGCGATCCTTCTGAAGGGTCGTCCGGAGATAAAGCACGTATTCTAACCCTCACGCTAAATGCAAAAACTAAAACACCAAAGGTTGTTCAGCCCCGCATGAGGTTATCGTAATTTCAGACGGCCCGTATCGGCGACGTCGGGGACGGAAAGGACCCGGTTTTTGTCCCTTTGAAGAGTAGTTTCGGGTTACGGTCTGTCCTAAACTTTAAATGTAGTGATAGAGACAAGTCCGGTGGGATAATAAATGAATGAAATAAATATCCACTGACATTTAAACAGCTTAAAGTATTTGTTATTTCATGATATTATTGAAAATAACAAAAACCTTTTTCATTAATTAGCTTCTTGAACGTGTTACATTTTCGTTGATAGTAACAATTGATCTAGGCATCGTTAATTCTTTATACATTACGTTGTATATCGCGTTAACAAACTGATAACCAAAGCAAGAATTTACCATAAAAAACCCATGTTCTAAAATAACTGTAACAGTTATTTTAAACTCGCCTTTTCAATAATACGCACAGGCAGACATTTAAACTTCCAGTTTCTATTCATCTGAACCCCAAAGGCCAAATGAAATGTATAATTTTAATAATGCCTTTGTATTTTTGTGTTCTCTTTCTGGATGAACAATCAGGAGCTTGGCCCTTTTTTAACTTTTTGTTTTCGTTGCGCCCACGATCGCTTGGAGGGCCCATTTTAAATTATCCCGGTCGTTTTAATATTTTACGGCAGTAACCGGGATCAGTTTAAAAGCAGTAAAATTTTATTTGTGAAACCAATTCTGTTTTTGTTAATGTGAGGTGTAAATCAAAATGACCCTTTAATGGACCATTATTGATTAATATAAGGATGTTAAAAAAATAAAAATAAATGCAGATATTTGTTCATATTTGACGATATTTATTTATATTTGACGACCCATTTGGTGTTGCGGTTGAGAGGTCGACTGCAACACCAAGGGTTCCGGGTTCGATCCCCGGGCAGTACAAACTTGTGTGCATGAACATGTCTGTTTGTAATGGTCTGGGCGTTTTCTATGCATAATATATATTTACAAAAAATATATGTAAGTAGGTATGTTTATCCGTTGGTTAGTACCCATAATACAGGCTTCACGCTTAACTTGGGGCTAGATGGCGCTGTGTGAATATCAGTGGATATTTATTTTATATAATTCGCCACTTATGATTAACAGCCTATTTATGTTCCCTTGCTGATCATAGGCCTCTCCAAGTTCCCTACAGTAATACCCGTGGTATAAGAAAATTCTTCTTTAGCAAAACATAGCCAATAATCGCTTTGTTAAAGTCACGCAATGCGTGCCCGCCGCGCGTTACACATTGTCTTGAATAAAAGTTGCTTATGTTTTTCCATATTACATCAAAAGTTCCGTCCAAATCCATCCAGCCGTTTCAGAGATGAACCAGAACAAACAGACAGACAGACCACAAAAAAAAATGTTATTTTGGCATATGTACCGTATATACCGTATCATATGCATGAGAAAAAAATGTTATTTCAATATTACAAACAGACACGCTTTATTCATATGTAATATATCATCATCATCATCAGCTCATTAAACGTCCCCACCAAGGGGCACGAGCCTACCCGTATAGGGTGATTAGGCCTTAGTCGTCCACGCGGGCCCAGTGCGGATTGGACGACTTCACACACAACCTTCGAATCTCTTCGCAGGCGTGCATGAAGGTTTCCTCACGATGTTTTCCTTCACCGTAAGAGCGTCATATATTTTCGAAAATTCTAAAATACATTGGTACGTGTCGGGATTAGAACCCCAGCCCTCCCGGTACGAAGGCGACAGTCCACACCACTGAGCCACCGACGCTCAATGTAATATATAAATACATATGCCAAAACAAACGAAAATAAATATAATCATGAATGTAACATTACCGTAGGTCAGTGAAATAAATACGCGTGAGATGTAATCATGCACTGTTCAAAACATTTCGGTTCAGCAAAGTCATTTAACACAAAGTAAGTATTCATTAAACTCAAAATTGAGCGAAACGTGTCGTCGTAACGTTTAGAATAATAATAAACCAAATAAAACACGGCAAAACCTTTGAATACGGCCCGGGTCGTTATTCGAACACGTAGAGCACATTAGGGAGTCGTAGAAAAGATTTGACCTTATTTTTACACTAGCTATGCCTCACGGGTTTTATTTGGTATTTGTTTGAGGCGCACAAAACAACAGTCTTATGTTTCGTGGCCTAAATATGTATCGTAGAGCAGCTCTAACATGAAACGCACAGAATTTACGAAACTTACTGTTGAATTCTCATTTAATTGTACAAAATTATCCACTCCTTGATTGACTCCCCGTCCTTGCTTTCGTCCATCAATCTTAACACCTTTTACAGATCCCGATGCCCTAAATTGTTAAGTGGTTTTTAAACCTCTTTTTGTGTCTTATTAAAATAAATAAATAAATTAGATTTTCCCTCGTAAAAAAAGCCTATGAGTATATCCAAGGTGTCACCTTACTCCATACCAAATTATTGAATTGGCTAGTTAAGTCGTCGCGTGAGCTGTATGTGGTACTGGACAGTGCTTGGAGATTGCATTATTACTTAATTTTTCTAAAATAAAATATATTTTCTAAAATAAAAGGAGCCTAAATTACTCCTTATTACGTCAGCTACCTGTCAATAAAGGTCCCGTCAAAAACGGTTCTTCCATTTCAGAGATTATCCGGAACAATTAAACAGAAAAAAAACATCAAAATGTTATTTTGGTGTATCGTGTCTATATTCATATGAATAAACTAAAAACCACTTTTCAAATATTCCAACATCAGCAGATATCAGTAAGTATCATCATAAATCATCAGCTCATTATACGTCCCCACCAACAGACAGTCAAATTTGATTATTTGTAAAGATTACAAACCGACACTCCAATTTAATGTATCTGTATGTCTTAAAAATTTTATTTGTGCGCCGGTTGCTGCATACATCTGTATCGTACGTAAATAACGATCCGAAGGTGTGTTACGATTACAAGTTTTGTACGAGGACATGCTATTTTTATCATAGACTAGAGGAAACTCGATGAGTTTATGCCATTAATTAAATTTAGCCAGATAAGGTGGCTTGCGGAAGGTCGCTGGTGGAAGCTGGATGAGTAAAGGAGGACTTGGATATATGGTGCAAAATATAGGACAGTTATGTCCAGTTGTGGACTGCGATTGGTTGAAGAGACAGACTGGGTGGTGGACTCTGTACTGAGTCGTCTAGGTAGATAAATATATAAATAAATATTCACTGACAATCACACAGCTCCATCTAGCCCCAAGTTAAGCGTGAAGCCTGTATTATGGGTACTAAATAAACATACTTATAAACATTTTTAGAAATAGAAAACACCCAGACCATTACAAACAGACATGTTCATGTACACAATTGTTTGTACTGCCCGGGGATCGAACCCAGAACCCTTGATGTAGCAGCCGAGGTCTCAACCGCTACACCAAATGGGTCGTCAAATGTGTCGTCGGTAGGCACCACCGCAGTGTCAGATATCGTCCCGTAAAATATGAGTGCTTTGCTCTTCTGTGTTTCAGGATGAGGGCACTGTAGCTAGTGAAATTACTGGGTATAGGAGACCTAACATCTGTCGTCTCGGATGCTAAGGTAAAACAATGACTACCTACAATTATTTATTTCCTTCAATACAACATCTGTCACGGACAGGTATATCACTTACCAGATGAGAGAACTGACCGTCTCATTCACTTGGTAACATAAAAAAATTCATCACCGCAAAGGAGTAGCATGCAACTAACCTAACCCAGACTTGTTTGTCACAAAGTCCGTTCCCGTCCGCCAGTCAAGCGTGAACAATAACAACAGTATGTTATAAACTTTGTTAGTAATTGTACCCGTGACCACTAGGGACTTTCAAGGGCATGGAAGGTACTTGACGATAAATTGCATATCGCAATTTGTAAAAAATACCCTGAGAGCTATGAAAGTAGAGTGGTTTTTTTTTCGAACTATGTAACTACTGCTGTTAATCGCAGATGGCCTTTACAGCTTCACCGGGCAATTGGCGAGCGCAGATGGCTCTCAGCCTTAAATATTAAGGCTAAGGGCGTCCCAGAGTGGGACTCGAACCTCGGTTTAGGGCGTTGCAGGGGGCTTGATAGCCTAACATATGTTTGAGAAGAAAGTAGAGGGGAATTGATCATCATCAGCCTATAACGTTGCACTGATGTCCACAGGCCTACTCGCAAAACATTACATACGCCATAACACCGCAGCTTAAAACTAAGATTTAATCAAAATAATAAATGTTATTTTAAAATTGGAGATCATTTAATTCAAAACATAAAAAGACTCAGACCAATATAAACATTCAATTTTATTTAAGACAAATAACTCGTAAACAATCTCTATCAATGCCGGACTGCACCCGTCACCCAGACAACAGATGTTAGGTCTCTTATACCCGGTAATTTTAGTTAAATGAACAAAAAAATTGTCACTTGGCCGGTTTTTTACGGTATCAAAAAGCAAAACAGTTTTAAACCAGTTAGTTAAATTGCCTCAGATACCGTAGGATTTTATACTAGAATCAGCAATTTGTAGTTAAAACGTATACGACTTTATCATAAAAACGACGGGAATATACAAAACAAGGCCAGTGGGCCTTAGATTTAGGGTTCCTTAATGAGGATTCAAAAACCTTTTTCATTTCATAGGTGAATATAAAAACAAGCCAACCCGACATGCCAATAGAATATTACTGCCTAGTATGAGGCTAAAATTATTTCAAAATAGTCCTCATGTTATGGCTATTAATTTTTTTTATAAATTACCGGACAGCTTTAAAAACTTACCTCTTAATATAATGAAAAGGAAACTTCATGATTGGATTTTGACTAAATGTTACTATACAGTTAAGGATTTTTTTAATGACAAATTGTAATTAATGTATTAATTTTATTATATTTGTTTGTGATTGTTGGTTCATCATCAGCTCATTAGACGTCCCCACCGAGGGGCACGAGCCTACCCGTATAGGGTGATTAGGCCTTAGTCGTCCACGCGGGCCCATTGCGGATTGGACGACTTCACACACAACCTTCGAATCTCTTCGCAGGCGTGCATGAAGGTTCCTCACGATGTTTTCCTTCACCGTAAGAGCGTCGGATAACGTACATATATTTTCGAAAATTCGAAAAGACATTGGTACGTGTCGGGATTTGAACCTCAGCCCTCCCGGTAGGAAGGCGACAGTCCACACCACTGAGCCACCGACGCTCTATTATATAGATTGTTGGTTATTGACACTGAATTACTATTGGTTTAATTGAATTATGTTTTGAGCTGTGTCGAAATCTTAATTACACTAGAAACAACAACCTGAAAATAAAGTAATACTATATTACTGCGCAATTAAACTAAATAAATACGAAAAAAATGAATTAAACTTCTCGTAACAATTTCGTTTTTTCCATCATAAGGTTCATTATCAGCCTGTAGTAATAGCCACTATAGGATATAGGACTTCCCACAGCATGGCTATGGGCAGATTGGGCCGTCACCCACTACGCAGGCCCAATGCGGATTGGTGGGTGATGGCCCAACGTTAACGACTACAATCCTAAGATTGCAGCCGGGACCGACGGCTTTACGTGCCCTCCGAAGCTCCGGAATCAGGTGATCATTTCACTTCGATATGGTTTTGCAAAAACTTGTAAGTCCACATCGACTCGATAAGAAGACAATATAGAATGTAATAATTAAATTGATAATGCTTAATATTTCAAAAAAATCATAAATAAATACTCAAGTAATATAAGCGGTTCACACTTGACCGTAGTTTTTCTAGTAGTACGCCACACCAACATGGGTGCCCTTGACCAGAACTGGTTTAGTTTTTGTCGCTCGGTTAGATAACGCTTTGTTAGTTAAGTTTTAAGGTACAGCGCACACCTGATTGTTAGTTTTATACAAATATACATTTTTACATGGATTTATTGAGGGCACAATGGCCTAGTGGCTTGCGTGTTCGGTTGCCAATCGTGAAAGTTAAGCTACATCGCAATGGTAGCATAAAGGATGGGTGATCGAAAAAATATCCCGAAACCCTCGGTGCTTTGAAAAGCCTTTGGTTCCGATTTATTTCTTAGGATCCAAATATCTGCGGGCCGCGTGATGGGCTACAGCCCAATTAACCCAAAGCCATGCTATATGGGTATGCCTTTGCCCTGTAAGTGGGACTTTAAAACCATAAATCATAACCCATTTGGTGGGTGTTATCGACTACCATCCTAATATTGTTCCTGGGACCGTAGGCTTAGTCGTCCACGCGGGCCCAGTACGGATTGGCCGAGGCGAGCACAGGATTCCTTCACCGTAAGAGCGTTGGATAACGTACATTTAATTTCGATAATTCGAAAAGACGTTGGTACGTGGCGGGATTTGAACCTGCGCCCTCAATCTTATATTTGAAAGTAAGTAACTCTGATTATTAAAGTAAAATACAGGGGAAAGACCTCGGCATCCTATGGAGTTCGTAATTCTTTTTACTAGGAGGTAGACTCGATACTGAGTCGTCTAGGTAGGTACCACCGCAGTGCCAGATACCGTACCGTGAAATACCAGTTATGCACTTCTGTGTTTCGGGATGAGGGCACTGCAGCTTGTGAAATTACCTGGTATAAGAGACCTAACGAGACGGGCGCAGTGCAGCATTGATGGAAAATAATAACTGTTTATCAGTAGTTTGTCTCTTTGAATACCGCTTTGTCATGGTCAGGTGTATCACTTACCATCAGGTGAGCGGCCTGACCGTCCTGTTCTCTTCGTAACATAAGAAAAGCTGACAGAATGTATAGGAAAAATCCTACGCAATCAGTGCACAACAGCCTTAAGCAAAGGCTTTTTTGCCTTGATTAAATAAACTTGACCGGGTAGAACCAAATTGTGCAGTCACGGTGACACGCCTACACTTTGAGTGATCAATTACTAGGCCGAGAAATTAAAAGATCAAGCCATTTTCAGACTATTAAGTACTTATTAGCTTTCTAATCTTCAAGTTCAATTTAAGTGTTTTTCTTAGGTTTTCTTGCTGGTGAAATGTGCTCTTACAACTCATTTTTTTAAGTAAAAGGTTAGTCAATCAGATAGTTCACCTATGCTATAACTAGTTTTTAAATTCTATATTACTGACGATTCAAAAGTGTCTTGTTACTTAAATACCATTGATTGAATATATTTTTGAGTTTATGACCACAAATAAATATATTTTATAACGTCATAGGTGTTGTACAAACCTATATTGAGCACCAACCTCTGAATTTGGTTACTTACGAAGTAAAGTTAAGGTTAAATTTTGGACGTCACTAAAACTAATTTATTTTGTTTTTATTATCTAGTGACAAAGTACCGTGAAGGCAGATTACAATAGTTACCACTCCTGCTCTACCCGCGGATGCAGTAAGAGACAACACATTTATCAAAGACCGGATACCAATGCTCTCTCATTACACCTAACAGTATATACTGATTTCGACCAATACTACATCTGTCACGGTCAGGCGTATCACTTACCACCAGGTGAGCGAACTGACCGTCCCCTTCACTTTATGACATAAAAAATAGCCGAATAGGTACAGCTTACTAGGTTGTTAGCTCAGTAATGAATCGTCTAGATAGGTACTACCGCAGTGCCAGACATCGTTCCGTGAAATATAAGTGTTTTGCACTTCTGTAAGCACTGAAGCTAGTAAAACTACCGAGTATAAAACATCTAACATCAGTCGACTCAGGTGACGGGTGCTGGAAAATAATGAATAGTACTGTCATTGATTTCGACCAACACAACATCTGTCACGGTTAGGCGAATCACTTACTACCCGGTGAGCGCACTGACCGTCCCGTTCACTTTAAAATAGCTTTCAAACCGACGGGCAAGCGTGGAGGGGTTAATATAGTGGTAAACTAAATCACCCAAAACATAAAACTGTTGAATTTAACTCGACACACAAAATATATTTTGAAATCTGTTTTTTTCGCGTGACCTACGAATATAAGTCACCCAGAACATGACGTTTAAACGGCAGCCATTTGTTATTGTAAAACCACAGTTTTCGTGTTCTGCGCAAATATATTGTTAGTTTATTAAAATAAAAAGTAGGTTAGTGAACATTACTTATCTATATTAAACTTGAAATAAATAAAATAAATATCCACTGACAATCACACAACGCCATCCAACCCTTAAGTTAAGCGTGAAGTATTATAAACAACGGTTTTTTTTTTGTGAATACGTACGTAGTATACATAGAAAACACCCAGACCATTACAAACAGACATGTTCACGCACACAAATGTTTGTACTACCGGAACCCTTGGTGTTGCAGTCAACGTCTCAACCGCTACACCAAACGGGTCGTCATAATTGAGCCTGCGTGTTAGGTTACGACCCAATCTGCTCACAGCTACGCTGTAGGGGAAGGCCTGGGCCTTGTAGTGGGGCGTTAAAAGCTGGTGATGGCATTTTATCAAACATTTGAGTGTGTTTGACTGCTATCTCATCTCATCATCAGCTCATTAAACGTCCCCACCGAGGGGCACGAGCCTAATCAAAAGGTTCAAATAAAACTGTGTTGGTCAGGTTGGCATATTTACGAATTTTGTTGAATTCAGCTGAAGCAGCCGCTGACACCGCCTCAGACGAACTACGTGGAAGATGAGACAGCGCTAAAGTGTCGACGCAAGTAGCATCCCATACTAAAGGACGACCCATCTTCCACGGAACTAAAGTCATTCCATCGGGCTCCTGCCTCACTCCTCACAAGGTTACTCAAGGAGCAGGAATAGATGCACTCGCCAAAGAGCTCTTCTGATGATATCATTCAAGTTCGATGACGGGAGAAACGGCCGGCACTTCTGCTGCAGGAAAGACCGTGACTACCATATGTGTCTACCATGTCACCACAAGGACAGCGATGAGGAACAGTGCAAGGAGTCCTCAAACGCAGGGATGCGGCAAAACTAAAAACAGAATTTTCTAATAAAGTGCCTAAATTAGTGGAAGGCAGGGAGTGCAACCAAAGGCCTGATTCCCATTTTCGCAAAGCCAAAAGACGAGCGCGTTCAGCGGGTATATCAAATGTATCATATAAATTCTTCCATTCGATTTCACAGAGAGGCTCGTCCCATAACTTCTGGGATGCTACAACAGTAGGAGGGTCTTCGGAGCATAATTTTTCAAGAAAACTTCTTGATTCAAATCATCATTAAAACTGGTTACCACCATTTTAGCATCTATTGCATAAGAAATAAAAAAAAATATATAAAAAAAACCTTGTCCAAGAAATTCACGGTCAACATGGGGCCGAGTTACTTAAGGGCATGTGTAGGCTAACAACTGTTGTCCTGCTCTAATATCCTAACGATAGAGCGAGATATAAGATCGTATGTGGACAAAAAACGCCTGACGAGTTACGCGTTGACAGAGTTGTATTTTTTTATTATTTTGGAGACCCATACATAAATTGGAACCACTTTAGGGATAACTTCGTTTTTTGCTCAAGTTCGTGATCATTTCTGGGTCTGTGATTGTGTTTGGATTTTTTGTATTGTTGCTATTGATGTGCGTAGTTTTGCCTGTTGCCTCAAACATGTTGGAAAAAGAAAATAATTTGAACTTTTTTGACATTATTACTTGTAGACTCGATACTGAGTCCTCTCGGTAGGTACCACCGCAGTGCCAGATATCGTCGTGAAATAGGAATGTTATGCACTTTTATGTTTCGGGATGAGGGCACTGTAGCTAGTAAAATACAAGGTAAAAGGGACCTAACATCTGTTGTATAACGCGTCGGGCGCAGTGTGGCAATGATGGAGAATGATAACTGTCTATAAGTTGTTTATTTTCCTCCAATGCCACTCTGTCATGGTCGGGCGTATCACTTACCATCAGGTAAGCGTCCTGATCGTCTACTTTTCTATTATGACTCGACTCCTGAATCAATTAAATTTACACAAAATTACAATAATGGATAGAATGGTACTACCATCCTGAGATAGAAGATGGAATTAAGGTCTAATTCTAAGACTTAACGGGTTTACCAAAGCTCAGAGGGTGACAGCATTTTTTTCGGTAACCTATTAGATGACCAGCCATCGACACCATCGAGCTCACTATTTTATGAAAAGGTACCTACTTCTTCACTGTTTTTACTCATATAATTTTTTGTCTCTTTATCTACTAAATTATTAGCATCATTGAAGAATAATTTTAATAATGTTAACGAAAATGTTAATGACAATAATTTTAGTAGCATTTAATGTAAAAGTTATTATTGTAAGGACCAACGTGAACTACCATTTGCATCAATTAAATATTTTCCTTGCTTTCTTTCCAAGATGAAGTTTCGGACAATTTTTAAATTCACAAACATTAATCAATTATTATTACAATTATGTTTTACTTAAATCTATGATTAATCTCGTTGATTTAGTACCATATTTTATTTTTACGTTGACTCTACAATTTTTATTTTCATAAAATAAAATGAAATGTGTCTATTTAATTAGGAAGTTAAAGCAGGATATATGCTAAATGTAATCGATGTACTTATGCTAAATGTAATCGATGTACTTATGCTCAAAAAGTGTACGTTCCAGTGTTAATATTGCATTTTAAAGATAAGAACCTTTCATAAGATTTAAATATTCAAATTTCCATAGAGATTTTCTCCGCAGTTTACCAAGTTACCTCCATCCCTCCCGTTTAACTTCTTAGCGGTGAGTTTATGTTTTTAATGTTTTCAACATTTACTATAACAGAGCCTTGGGAGCAGCCTCCTTTGAAGCCTGAAATTGCCGGATAACCTGACTCAGCAGGTCCAGTGTACGCAGGTCCCTCACACCCCGGGAGCTCATTTGAAAACGCTGGCTTTCTTTGACCGCCGCGGCTCATGTTACACTGGGCGCTTGTCACGTATGATTGATATAGGATATGATTCGGGCGAACAGCTGTGAGCTTTCGGCTTGGGATGTGCTAGTTTCAGCTATTATTTCGATTAAATGAGAATAAAGTTTTTACTTTTAGTAATTCTGTGTTAAATTATTGTTGACCGTTTGAAATAAGAAACAATAGAAAAAAAAATTAAGTCAAAAGACCAGGATAATTGGAGAAAGTTAAAATAATACCGGCATAATTTTTTTCAGCAAAGACTTTGGTCAGTGTGTGTTGCCAATTATGACATTTGGAAGCGAGACGTGGTCGCTTATTAAGAGCATAAATAGGCTCAAGTTTGCTTAACGTGCTATGGAGAGGGCAAATGATAGGTGATTTCTACGCGGAATGATTCGAAAGGGTTCGCGAGTGGCGTCCGAATAACGGAAAACTAAGCATAGTAAATCTCAACTAGATGAACTGATAACCTGGTTAAGGTGGCAGGTAGCAGATGGATGTTGGCTGCTAGGGATCGGTCCGCGTTAAATCCTTGGTGGAGGTTTCCGTTCAGTAGTGAACTTTTTCGGCTGTAATGATGATGATGATAAATTTTTACCATGAACGTTGAATTGGGCCTCTGTGTTAACGACTACCCCTCTAAGAAAGAAGCCGGGACCAACGAGTTAACATATATTAATAGTATAACTAAAATCCTATAATTACGACTTTGGGAGTGACATAACGTCAACTTTTAGGGTTACCGAAGCATCTTTTTTGAATAGGTCTATATTCGGTATCTGTGGCATCAATTTCGTTTATCGCATACATCATAACTGCATTATCTCAGAGTGTATTAGTTTGTTTGATGAAATTAGGTGATTCGTGATAAGATATGCTTCTTATCATAAATGTGTTCCCCAAAGCTAGATATAAAAGTCTGGTACACTGCTTTAATACTTGTTACTCTATGGAAGTGCGTAGCAAAATACTAACGTGAAAAAAAACAATATACTTTAATTAACCGTACAATCAGCAAGTTGAAATGAATGCATGAATAATATATTTTTCTGCAGCTAGCTAATCTAAATAGATTGAAAGTATAGTAATTACTTTTTAAATCGTCAAGATCGCAAGTAGCCGTTAAGTTGTTTCAAACAGTACCTTTTTCTTCTATATAAGCCGAAATATTTTAGCGTAGCTTATTCCATAAATATGATTTTAAACAATTTTTATCGATAGTTAGTGTCGATACATCGCCGACGTCTCTGGCGCATCCCTAGGGAGTGTAATTTGAGAGGCTTTGCGTGTGAAACGGGTATTTGGAGTGTTCATCATTGTCTTTTATTCCAACTTGTGTTGGGGTGTGCTGAGCTGAGAACACTTCCATTGAGATTATTACGAATTCAATTACATTTCACTTAAATTAGGAATTTGTACCTTAAATACATTGAAACTGACATAATTATATGTTTGTTTCTTTGAGTTGTTGTTGATCAGCGATCTGTTATTTTAAAATAAACCTTTTTTCTCTAGAGCAGCTACACTGACTAAACTTTGTGTTTTAAAATCTCAACGTTTGAGGTATTTTGATGTAAAGATCGCTCTTAAGTTACCGAGAACAATCAACTATGATATATATGCAGTGTTATGGGAATTGAAGTCATTGTTTTCCATCAACACTGGCCTGTGTCTGTCACCCGAGATGACAGATGTTCGGTCTCTTATACCCGGTAATATTACTAGCCAAGTATAGTGTTCTCACCCCGAAACATAAGTGCAAAACGCTCCTGTTTCACGAGACGGTACGGCACTGAGGTGGTACCCACCTAGACAACTCAGTACACCGAGTAAATAATGCTATTCTTTTCAAGTGCCACCACTACAGCACTACTGTATATTATCCTACTAAGCAAGATAAAACAAAGCAATAAAATCTTCATTATGCAAATGCCTTAGACAATTTCATAATCAAAAATATCACGTACTCAAACAACAATAAAAGGTCTATGTTTGTTGCTTTTAAATGTTATCTGTGACCTTGCCAGTGTTACTGCATAGCAACTAGCTGGTCAAGCGCTTTCCAGCTTTAAGAGCATAGGCTTAAGGTACAGGGTTCGGTGCTAGGGCGCGGTATCGCCCTTGCACGCGTGGCTGTAAAGATAAGTGATACGTCAAAGGGAAAAAGTGGTCAAGATGGAATTGTTATATAGTTTAAGGTTCAGTGTATTATTTGTATTTTATGAAGATCTTATACGATTATCTGCGTTGATTTCACAGTTACTATTATTGTAGGTTACTTTTTATGGTTAGGTAGGTGGGTAGACGGTATACGAAGGTGTAGACTTGTGTGTACGCGCACTGTAGAAATGTAGAGGAGAACGCATCTTGGCAAGCGTAGCGTAGGATACCCTTGGGCCTGAAAGACGACTTCCGAAAGCTCGCTGTAAAATAAGGAAAGCGGAGGACCGAGATATCTGGTGCAAAATCGGGGAGACCAATGTCTATGGACTGCGATAGGGCGAAGCGGGAGGATATAACTGATCGATGATTTAACTTAACTTCCCAGGCAATCTAGCGTCTTTTTACAGGTCATTTCCAACGTCGTAATATATTCCTGTATTTTTTCTCGTGGTCTCTCTTAAGGATAAGATCAGAAATGATTTAATTCATAAGAGAACTAAAGCTACCGACATAGCCCGCAGGATCGGAAAATTGAAGTGGCAGTGGGCTGGTCACGTATGTCGCAGAATGGCCGTTCGAGCAGACTAGTTTTGGAGTGGAGACCGCGTCTTGGCAAGCGTAGAGCCGTCCAGCCTGATGGACCGACGACTTGCAAAAGGTGGAGGCTGGATAAGGAAAGCGAAGAGCCGGGATATCTGTCGCAAAATGGAGGTGACCCACAGATTCATAAACTAAAGGTTTTTAAATTTATAAATCTGTAGGGAGACCTATGTCCAGCAATGGACTGCCATAGATTGAAGAGTGAAAACAACACGGATCTCTAATAACTTTTTCTAACCCAAGATCACTAAAAGCATCAGGTTATCAAAAACGAGTACATCCATCAAGCCTTATCCACCTTCAGTGTTACCAACTACTTACCCCTATCCACAAATAATTAAGGTTCAAAATCCATCGTCACTTGATCGTTTGTGCATTTACCCAGAGAACCGGTTTGGAGCGGTTTCGGCGCATCGTTGAAACAATGACAGAGTTTGTATGTAAATTAGTATTATTTGCATAAGTATTTTTATATCTTTTTCGTTTGAAACTGTTGTTAGGGGAGCGCAGTTAGGTAGTGTTTATGTCGGCACTTTATGTTTAAATTGGCGTGAATAATTATATTCATGATAGAGATCGGAGTTGGAAAGGAAAATTAGTTTTAGCTGTTGTATTTTCTTTGTATGAGATGTGTCAGCAGCTTCAGAACCTAAGTCCCAATCGTTGTTTAGAATCTAAGCACTACTTACTTTTGCTCTACCTACTGTCACTTTAACTACAAAAAATAATCAATAAAAATTACGGACATAGCTCCCTGGATCAGCAAGTTGAAGTGGCAGTGGGCTGGTCACGTATTTCGCAGAACCGATGGCCCTTGGAGCAGACGAGTTCTGGAGTGGAGACCGCGTCTTGGCAAGCGTAGCGTAGGACGCCTGGACCGATGACTTGCACAATTTTACTGGTGGAGGCTGAATGAGTTAATAGGAAGACCAGGATATTTGGCAGTATGTGACTATGTTCAGTAGTGGACTACAATAAATAATAATAAATATCCACTTGCATTCACACAGCGCCATTCAGCCTTAAACTAAACATAAGTCTGTAATATGGATACGAAACAATAGATAAACACACATACTTTTTTTAAAAACATACATGTAAATAGAAAACACCCAGTACAATACAAACAGACATGTTCATGCACACAAATGTTTGTACTGCCAGGGCATCGAACTCGAAACCTTTGGTGTAAAAGCCACCGTCTCAACAATTACACCATATGGGTAAATTGAATTGGTTAAAAGAGAGAGAAAAGGGAAATGGGATTCGTCAACCCGTCAGGTGATGATCTCGATCATTGTTAAAAATGAGTCAAGCAATTCAAAGAAAACTGTGTTCCACATACTGATATCGTTTTCTGGTAAAAGTTGGCTATCTGCAGGCGAATGGACCGGAGTTTTGATAACGGTAACATGCGTTGATACACGTCACTTATGTACATAACACTTATGTAAATATGTCAGCTGCGGGTGAAAACATCTTAAAGCAACTGTACATTGATAATACTCTTTTTTATCACAACAATACTTTCATAAGTGACCATATAATAATATGAATCTGCTTATCAACTTACTTAAATAAAAACATTAATTTGGTTGAACACTTATACTTGGTGTTAGACTCAATGCTGAGTCGCCTAGGTAGGTACTACAGCAGTGCCAGATTTCGTCCTGAGAAATACTAGTGCTATGCACTCTTGTGTTTCAAGCACTGTAGCTAGTGGGTATAAGAGACCTAACGTCTGTTGCCTCCGGTGATGGGCGCAATGCGGCAGAATAATATACGTTTATCAGTTTTTGGTCTCTTTCAATGCCACTCAGTCATGGTCAGGCGTATCACTTACCACCAGGTGAGCGTCCTGACCGTCCTGTTCACTTTGTCACATAAAAAACACTCTCTGACTAAAATATAAGGGAGAAACCTCTGCATATTGTATCACATACAACACTTTTAAATTTTCGTTTGCAGTAAAATGTACATAGGTTCTTAAAGCAGTTTTCTTTGTACCTACATACAACAGTGTGATCCTGTAAAATAAACAATTAAATTATCGAAAAATTAACTAAGTGACATCCGTTGGAGCAAACGAGTTCTGGATTGAAAACCGCGTCTATGCAAGCGTAGCGTAGGACGCCCAGACCGATGGACCAACGACAGATCGCTTGTGGGGGCTAGATGAAAAGATAAGGACCAAGATTTCTTGCGCAGAATAGCGAAGACCAATCCAGCAGTGAGCTGCGATAGGTTGAAGAGAAAAGGCAAAAAAGAAGTGTTCCCGATTCTTAGTTGCCTCAAATTATGTCCGCTTGTTTAATTTCATTAAAAAAACTTTATTGCTTTAAGATATGTATGTTTATCAATGAAAATGTATTTGATTTAAAAACCATTTCTAGGAATTGCTGTTACAAAAAGTACAATGTAGAACTGTATATTTCCCATGGTCTCGACATGATACATTGTGATACAAGATGACACATAGGATTTTATCACGCAGCCTTTAAGAAAATACAATTGTTTACAAAGATTTACAGTAGCGCTAGAAGTGAAAAATAAAATTTGGATCATTTTATTACTTTTTTTAAACAATTATATTCTGTATAAATAAAGGTAGATACGCCACCCGTGCCTCAAAAGCGAACCGCCAAAGAGAATACAGTTGAAGGCAAATGTAAGCTTATTCGAAGTAAATGTGTGTCGCTGCATTCGGAGCATTTTTTTATCATTGTTTTTAAACAGATATTTATGACAAGCTCCTTGCTTAAATTAATAATATATCCACTGACATTCACACAGCGCCATTTAGACCCAAGTTAAGTGTGAAACGGACAAACATACGGATAACAACGATAAACAATATGACGACCACAGACATCAAAATATACATTAGACTGGACAAGCTGCCAAGTTTAGGCAGTCCCAGTGTCGCAATTTCTTTTCGGTTCTTACCTGTGAAAGTTATTATATTTCTGGTAAATTTACTGATTCATTGCGATGATGGCATGTTACAATTTCACAGGATGGCATTTTGGAAAAAAACGGTAATTTCTTCTAATATTCGTGCGTCTTGACTCGTCTCACAGAGCGTAAACTGGTAGCCAGTGTATGCTCGTTGAGCTTACAGTTGTCGCACTTTAAACGCGGCTTGCCCCATCTCCTGTATTGGGAATATGTGATGACGACCCATTTGGTGTAATGGTTAACACGTTCTATGCCGAGAAAATAAAGTTATTTCCTGTCCAGGCCGTGTCGGTCAGTGATGGTTGACATATAGACTTTCAGTTCAAGCCACGTCAGTCAGTGATGACCGCGTTTTACGAGGGTTTTCAATTCGTTGTTACAGGCCGTTGAGCAGCGCTGTCAAACTAAATCTCATATTAGTTGACCCGCGTGGCCCTATAGCTTCTTCATATCAAGTTGGTTTTTGAAAAAAAAATTGAACTTACAAAAAAAATCAACAATCACCGTACATAAAAATTTATTAAAAAAATAACACAAATGTTCATTTTCTAAAAATGAAACTTAAAACACTGAAACTTTCTTTAAGATTTTGGTACATAACAATATTAAAACATAATAAATAGCCATTAAAAGAAACAGTCATGAAAAATATGTATAAAATTATATATGAACGTTGGCAAAACACTCAATACATAGAAAAGGTTGGTCTGGGCAAACATTACAGAAAGTTGGCACTTTTTTGGTCTTATTTCTGGCTTTTGCACGCCCAAATGTAGACACATTTTTCTTATAACATTCTACGCAAGACCGACGAACCTTTAAAGAAGGTCCTACTTTTTTCTGCAGAACGTGCTTTCTTCTTGCCGTTCGGCCCGAAGGTGATCTGGGCATAGATTTGGAACTAAAACTCTTTAGAATTTCTTTCCTAAAATCGACTATGGGTATAGACTTATTTGTGACGCTTTTATACAAAACTAAAGCGTTTACCATAGCGACATTCAAAATGAGATCAAATGCCAATTTTTTATACCACTTTAGGGACTTCCTTAATGGAGATTGATATGCTGCCATCTGATCAGCTAAATCCACTGCACCTTTAGCCTTGTTGTAATCTACAACAATAGCTGGTTTCATCTTAGTTTTATTACGTTTCGTCACGGACACAAAACGTGTTGAATGTTTTGTGGAAAGTACTAAGACATCACGTTTATCTTTCCATCGTAAGACAGTTATTCCATCCTCACTTTCTTTAGCAATAAATTGGCCTCTTTTTAGCTTCGTAGTAACGATTACCTTGGGATAATGCTTTCGATTTTTACGTAGAGTCCCAATTAAATGTGTTTCATTTTTCAGAAGCTCTCTGGCTAAGGGTACACTTGTGTACCAGTTGTCGGTGTATAACAAATGTCCTTTATTGAGTAAATCCTGGCAAAGGTTCATTACAACTCTGTGAGGCGTGACATTCACTTCTTCGTTTTGTTTACCAGCATATATATTTATTTTAAATGTATAACCAGGTAGTGTACACAGTTTGAAGAGTTTAATCCCGTACTTATGGCGTTTTTGCTTATTATACTGACGAAATATCAAGCGTCCTCGAAACGGAACCATACTTTCATCAATGCATATTTCTTGACCGGGGATAAAATTTCTTTTGAAATTGATATTTAGCATCTCCAGTAAATTTGGATCATTTGTAAGAGCAGTTCAAACCTGTTTCTAGACATAACAGATCGAGGAAAATTTTGGCCCATAATTTTATCCGTCGACCAATAATCAGAAAGTTTTGGAAGCTTTACTAAACCCATATACAAAATCAAACTGAAAAAATTTTTCATCTCAGAAATATTAGTTTCTGACCAAAAGCGAATTCTTGCATTTTTAGAAGCTTCAGCAATGTTACATATTTTATTTATAGCAAAAGCATTAGTACAATCAACGATTTCTTGCAAAATGCTATCCGTCACCAAAAGTGCATAGAAATCTGCTGGAGATTTGTTAATCATTGAAGTGCGAATAGAAACCGGCATGCCACAACATTCAGTAAAGGGAATTATATTCCGTTGATTACCTTTGGGATCTGTCCAATTAGACGATGAAGTATCTTGTAAATCTTTGATGGCGGCATCAATTTCGGCTTCACTGCCCTCGCTTGTGGACATGATTCGCAAACGTCTATTGTTCATACGGGGGGGTGGAATATTTTCTTCATCACTGATACTTAGGTTTAAAGTTTTATCGAGAAGATCGATTTCTAAGTTGTCAATTTGTGTTAGGATATCTTGCGTAATCTCAAAATCTTCAAATTCATCCATGGTGATAACAATATGTGATTATACTTTTGAAAACAAATATATCTACAGCACAGTAACGTAGGTAAGCACGTCGTCTCAACTCTAGATACTGACGGCAACTGCAAGTGCGATGAGCTACCCGACACCGCGACCCGCGCGGCCCCCCGTAACGGAAAACTGCTTTTTGCAACCTATAGGCCGCGTCGGTCAATGCTGCCTGACGTAAATTATTACCATAAATAATGGCTCAAATTTATTTTAGTTACAACCAAATAACATTTGAGGAAAAGATAAATAGATATAAGCAAAAAAAATAATAAACATTTTTTGAACAGATTTATGATTTTTAATCAGCCTAAGGGAAACTACACTGACGTCAGCACTGACCGCGTTAGCAGAGAACGTGTTAAGAAGACTACAGATTCGATCCCGGCAGTACACACATTTGTGCGCATAAACATGTCTTTGTATTGGTCTGGTGTTACTATGTAATGTGTATGTATTTACATTTAAAAATCTATATTACGTTACTATATTACAGGCTAAATGCTTACTTTGGGGCTAGATAAGGTTGTGTGAACGTTGATGGATATTTATTATTTATGTATTAAACGTATTATAACATAACAGATTTGACTAAAAAGCCTTAGTCATAATATGTTCTCCGTGACAAACAAAGCCAAACCATAATCTTCGAATTAATAGTCACTCTCGTATACTGCGGCCCATGTATTGAATGTAAGACGCTTCATGTCATCAAGACAATAGCATTACGACTAACATGGTAGTTGACATGATTTGGACATGACAAGAACATGGGAAGGGCGCTTCAACTAATGGTGACACACTTTCGTTGGTTTTACTAACAATTGTATCTAACTAACGATAGCTAAAGGTTTTCTAAAAATTGTTTCAAAGTAAGAAGAGAAAGAAGTAACAGAAAACAATTTCGAACAAAGAAAAAAACATAGATGTGTGTTAACTATTTTTTATGTTATAAGTAAACAGGGCCGTCTAGACGCTCACCTGATGCCAAGTGATGCGCCTAACCATGACAGAGCGGCATTGAAGGATACCAACAACTGATAGACAGTTATTATCCTCCATCAACGCCGCACTGCGCTAAGATTGAAACTTAATATTAAGCCAATACAAATATCGAAAATGTCAATTATATCAGGATCGGAAGGATATCGTAACTACACCCATAAAATAATCAAAGCGTTTCTTTTTAAAATAACGCGATCGGCCTGCAGTAGCTTTTTTTAAGTAGTCCAGGCCTAAATTAAACTATTAACTTATTCTTCTGCCATTTACCTATAATACATATACAATATGTTATTATAACATATATGTTATTTATTACACCGTGTATCAAACATCAATGAACTAAAATATTGTCGAGTTACGTTTACACATGTTTAAAGCTAGAAAAAAAACCACCTTTCTAAAAAAGGGTGTACACTATTGACGAATATTTATGTGATAAAAATCCGCGGTCTTAAACTGCTCAGCTTTCAGTGTTTATGATATATTTACATTAAGGAAAATGAAAATGTTTTTAAAAAAGGCTACACTGTTGAGTTTTCTTGAGTGCTTCTTTCTCAACAGGCCAAACCACTGAAGCGCTTTTTTTTTTCAAAGCATCAATACCAATTTTTAGTTTAGTATTTTAATCGTTTTTTTTGTTATATTTTTTTATATTTGACGTTCATAAGTGCTTTTTGTAAGCCTAATTTGAAAAAATGTTTTGACTTTGACTTTGACTTTGAAAATGAGTAGTAAGACAAATAGGGCATTTCCCCACCACTCTGTAATTACTGTTCCCGATATTACTAATAGCTGCATTGTACCCGTATTTTGACAACTTCAAAGATTAGACTCTTTCCCATTAGGACGCTAAATAAAATAAGATATAAAAACTTTCATACTCGTATAAGTAATATTATAAAACTTATATAAAGATACTGTTCCAATTTAAATATTATTTCATCGTTAGAAAGCCGCACTTTCCTCTAACGGCATAATCTACTCGAGTTTTTAAAATATAGGGATCCTAATTGTAACCCAAATGCCCGCGCGAAACTGGGGCGGTTTTGCGAAGAGGCAAATGCACTGCCAGCTAGCTTGACTGTTTTCAAAATAATTCAAATTTAATGAATGAAAAATGAACTGAGTGCAAATCTTAATTTCGACAAAATATAACTCAGACAACAAAAACATTAACATGGCTCAATTTCGACAACACATTAGATAGACATGTCATCTGCCTGCGTCTGTGTTCCGGCCACATATAACCCTGTACATTCAAAAAAAGAGTGAAGGCTTTTTCTGAGCAAGCTCGTCCATCTTAGAGCACGCCTTTCCACTAGGATAGTCTGTGCTCAAGAGCAAGCCTAAATGAAACAAAATTAAACCACTTATATGAAGAGATCAATCTAATCATTTAAATTGAAGACCAATACCAAATATAATTAAATACAGGGTCTGGCTCCGAACATGATTTGTTTCGTTCGGTCGAGACCCTTGGTCCGTGGGTCCTAGTGCTTGAGGCTTTTCAAAGAGATTCCAAAAGGTTAGTCGACGTCACAGGTGACCGAAGATCTGCAGCTACCTTGGACAAAGAATCAGTCTGGCAATCCAAAGGGTAACGCTGCCAGTATTTTCGGAACTTTGCCGAAAGGGACTTCTTTAATTATATTTTTTATTTTATTTTTTATTTTCAAGTTTAGGGTGTAATATATTTTAGTTACCGAATAATGTAATGTAGTAAATAAAAATAGATACTTATTATATAATTTAATATGCTCAAACTTATGGTTTAGCTACCAATAAGTTTGAGCATAGTTTTTAAAACTGTGTTCCGGGCGAACAGTAAGTCAGGCAGCAAATTTAACATATCTCACTTGACTAATCAATTAATAACACTGTTATCCACATCTTTGTACTAAATAGCACAGAAGATTATTTCAATAACAACAAAAAAAAACTATATCTAAACAAATCTGTAACGGATACTTTTGAATCTTCAATGTTATATTATATACAAAGACATGAGACGACCCCTCTGGTGTAACGGTTGAAACGTCGCGCTACTACACCAAGGGTTCCGGATCCCAGTACAAATATTTGTGTGCCATAACATGTCTTTTGTATTGGCCTGGGTGTATACGTATATATGTCAAAATGTATGTAATACAAAAAGTACACGAGTATGTTTATCCTTGTCTAGTATCCATAGTACAGGCTAATGCTTATTGGGGTAACGCGCTGTGTGATTTTAGTGGATATTTATTTATCTGTCACTGCCTCCTAATGGTGACTAGCACCAAAAAGCCTCCTATTACAAAAGTGACCCAAAATATGCACTCATTATATTCATTCTTTGTTCTATCCCGGAACACCTTAATTTGGTCGTTTATACGCGTTTGAAGTTAGAAATAATTACAGATACAGGCGTTTATCATTTCACCTCTAATCAAGTTCCCGCTATCAGTCCGGCTCGCGGGCGTTTTGTATTCTAGCGGCATTCGACTGAGGATTTGTTCTCGAGGAAGCGGATAATCTACCAATCAATCTAGATGGAGGGAGTCTTGTCTTTGTGTAACAACCTTTATGGCTGTTTGATTGAAATGGAGTTATATGTTTTTTTATTTTATTGAGTTTGCGCTCACCTGGTAGCCAATGATACGCCTGACCATGACAGAAGCAATGTTGAAAGAATTAAATGACAGTAGGTTGTCATTATTTGCCCGCCAACACTGCCCTGCGCCCGTCACCCAAGACAACAGATGTTAGGTATCTTATACCGGGTAATTTTACTAGCTACAGTGCCGAAACACAGAAGTGCAAAGCACTCCCATTTCACGGTACGATATCTGTCACTGCGGTGGTACCTACCTAGACGACTCAGTACTAAAATTTGTGTGTAGAGTGACTTGATTGAACTTTGTTTTAAATAAATTTGTGTATATTTTGATGTCTGCATCCGCACATCGCCGTCTGGTCCCAGTTTTAGCAAAGAGCTTGTTTGTACCTACTTAACTACTGATAAATTATCATTGTATTCAATTACATAATTTCTAGGGTTGCGACGATTATTATCATACTAAAATTGTTTCGGGAGCTTTTTTTTGGTGAGCGCAGATGGCTCTCAGCCTTAAACATTTACACAACGAGCCTAAAGGGCGTCCCCGAGTTAGTGTTGCCAGCTTTTTGGGTTGTCAAAAAGGGCTAGATTGAGCGTCAAAAGATTTTCTGTCCTAAAAATGCTGAAATAATCATGTCATGAAGACGTTTTTTTAGCTCGTCTAAAAAAAGGTCATCATGACCGATGAAAAACTTCATATTGCTAACATTCTCAAGAAAGTGCTAGATTGGTCTTTTCGGGCTAAATCGTTAGAAAAGGAGTTCACCTATACTAAAAGTGCTAGATCTAGCTACAAAAGGGCTAAGGTGGCAACACTGCCCGAGTGAGGCTCGATCCGCCTGCAGCCTCACACATGTTTGGAGAGAAGCGGCTAAATTCTGGGCAATGATCGAATTAACCACTAAAAGTCGACCTGCACATGAGGTAACATCCCAAAACACCACTTATCAGTTGTATCAGCAAGTGGTCAGTCACCTCGCGGATTAACTATCACGCGATAGCAGCCTTTATCAGTTTAGAGCTGGTATAACGAAACTTAATCAGTATACGGTGTAAACAGATACCACCTGACAATAACATTAAATTCTGGGTTGGTTTACAAGCTTGTTTGCTAAACACCAATATTCATTTATCGACCTATCGCAGTCGACTACATAGGTCTTCCTTATTCTCTCTCATTCTCTTCAACCTATCGCAGTCCACTGCTGGACATAGGTCTCCCCATTTATCCCGGTTCTCCGCTTTCTCATCCAGCTTCCACCATCAGCGGACGTACTATGCTACGCTTTCCAACATCATGTTGGTTGCCAAGCCCTCCCCACAACGCCCTAGCCGAGGTTCGAGTCCCACTCTGGACCCTTAGGCTCTTATTATTTTTTTTTAGGCTTAGAGCCATCTGCGACTCTAAATAGTATCATCATAATATTTGCTTTTAGTTAATAGACTTTCGATTGTTTTAAGGATAACTAACCCAAGAGAACGAACTACTTATAGTTTGTGAAGCTAACAATCCCTGATTCTAAGTAAATCTTGTAATTTCGCATGTACCCAGGAAGGCGTGAGTAAACACGTTCACTTTATGAAGTTAGTAACAACCTTGTTGTTCTGACTAAGTAGCTTAAGTTTATGGAAGTTTATGACGCAGTGTATAGTGGGGGTTATTTTCCTAGTAAAAATTTATTCATGGTTTCATTAATTCACATAAAAGTCTCAATAGTGTGACTGTAACCTCCTACCGGAGGATGTGGTTCAAATCCCACCACGTGCCAATATGTTTTCGAATTTCAAATTATATGTACGTTATCTTACGGTGAAGGAAAACATCGTGAGGAAACCTGCGCACGCCTGCGAAGAGATTCAAAGGTTGTGAAGTCGTTCAACGGCACTGGGCCGCGTGACGACTAAGGCCTAAAAACCCCTACAGGTAGGCTCGTGGCCCTCGTGGACGTTAATGAGCTGATGATGACATAAAAGTGTAGAAATAGAATATAGGCTATTCTTATTACATGGAATATAGGAAAAACCCTTGCTGCCGCCGCTGTGTATACACGCTATATAGAAAATAAGCAGGCTGAAGTGGCAGTGGCTGGACATATTTGTCGCAGAACCCTGACGTCAGGGTAAGCGTTTCTGGAGTGCAACCTGGTCTTGGAAAGCGTAGCGTGGGGTGACCTCCGCAAGATGGAGTGATGATATCCGTATAACGGCCGGTAGCAGTTGGCATCGAAAAACGGTGCCAGATCTATGTGGCGTGCTATTGGAGAGGCCTTTGTTCAGCAGTGGACAGGATTAAGCTGATGGTGATGATGACACGCTATATTTGCATTTATTTAAGCTTTAACAACAAAAAATATGTATCACACGCTAAGGAAGCACTTTACGCATACGACAAGAGAGAATACATAAAAAGACAGGAAACTTGCGGCGACGGACTGGCTTGCCAAGGAAGCGAACCCGGGTCTGACCGCGAATGCGGTCTGCAATGCACTACATGCAATGAACGTCCGGTGCAACCGCATACATGTATATATATACTTACACATATATTCCGACTTACGTGTACATTTAACAATAAACGCAGGCAAATCATGAATTAGGCTGAGAGCTATCTGTGCTTGACACAGTGAAAAAGGCAACCATGTTAAAATATCATTACAGCTCATAAACAGCAGAGTAAAGCAGATAAGACTTACACCTGGATCCAAGACAGCATGAAAAAAGAGCATTGGGCCTGCTTTGGCCACAAATTTTAAAGTAAATCCAAAAAAGAAGGTTTACTTTGTTTTTTATTACTAGTCTACGCGGTTATCTGATAGCTTAATCAGATACAATAACAGTTTATCTAAAGGCAGACCTTGCACAACACAATATGACATTGTTTAAATAGGCTTAAGCTTAGTGATTAAATCTGGTACGATAGCCAGGTCGACGACTTGCCCTGTATAAAAAATACTTGGGGATTGTACAATTTATAATGAAGATTAGGCGATATATTAAGTAGTGCACCTTTTTCATGCCACAGCGCATCAATGGCGTCTTTCTAGAGTTTGGCATATACATCTACCTAACTGCATAACTTCGACAACCCTCTCGAAGGAGGCTAGTAGGATTCAATCTGGCGGATTTCGGCAAGTTACGTCAAGTCCTAACGTCAACGATTCTGCAACGCTTAACGACGAAAATCTTTGCAATTCCTCCTGTCTCTTCTAACATACGTCCGATGACCGACGACTTAGAAAGGTTGCTGGTGTATGCTGGATGAATAAAGCGGATGAGCGAGATTAAAAAACAGACCTCTTTTTTATTAATTACTAGCTTTTGCCCGCGGCTTCGCTCACATTAAATTCGGGATAACATGGTACTTACATTTATCACTATACATAGGATTTCCCCTCGCCCCAACTTTAAAGGTTTCGGGGTCAACTTCAGAATTTTTTTTAGCAAAAAATATGTTATAGTGAGCTTACCTTAAAAGATAGACATATGCTGTCGCGGACTTTTTTGTAAACCTTTAAAAGGAGAACAATACTCTCATACATGACTTTTGTGAAACTTTAACCGTTTACTCAGCGTACGCAGCGGAAGCTCCAAGTATAAAAAAATACCCCCGATTTTGAAACATTCTTCATTGCTGCTCCGCTTCTATTACTCGTAGCGTGATGATATATAGCCTATAGCCTTCCTCGATAAATAAACTATTAACACTAAAATCTTTTTTTTAAATCGAAGCAGTAGTTCCTGAGATTAACGCGTTCAAACAAACAAACAAACTCTTCAGCTTTATATATTCGTATAGATTATCCTAGAAGGGGTAATTAGAACAAGCATAATTTTATATTTACTTTTATTCAGATAAAAGCTGCAACAGTCTATTTATCATGAATTCATGACACTATAAGAGCCACTTAACTGAATAATCATTGTAGCGTGTGTTAACATCATTACGATATAACTAAGCGATTACCTCGTGGGTTTAACTTGTGATATCATAACATAAACGTCTTATAATTAACGCCACTTAACACTGTCGACACAATAAGAAGGAAAACGGACAACGCACGGCTGGAATCAAACCCGACACTTGCCGACATCGTGTCTAACATGTGCAAGGACCTCCTCCACTAGATGCAATTAACATTGAAAATCCAACCGTAACACGAATCAAATTAGGTTCAATATTTCAGTGAAGTGTTTTACTATTTTTAGACTCCAACAAGTGTTAGCTCTTATTAAATTGCATGCGTTGTTTAAGGAGTTAACAGATGACTTTGGATTTAGTAAGTAAAGAATTAAAGTACATTTTGGCATGTGCAGTTAATACGGTATATTTTACATGTTAATTGTGCGGTTAAGTTTAATGAAGAAGATAAATTATCGAGTTACTGTTTTAAGTATGTTATTGACTCATTACGGTTTTTTAACTTTAAATTTTAGAGCGTCGGTGGCCCAGTGTGGACTGTCGCCTTCCTACCGGGAGGGCTGAGGTTCAAATCCCGACACGTACCAGTATTTTCGAATTTTCGAAAAATATATGTACGTTATCTGACACTCTTACGGTGAAGGAAAATATCGTGAGGAAACCTTCATGCACGCCTGCGAAGAGATTCGAAGGTTGTGTGTGAAGTCGTCCAATCCGCACTGGCCGCGTGGACGACTAAGGCCTAATCACCCTATACGGGTAGGCTCGTGCCCCTCGGTGGGACGTTTAATGAGCTGATGATGATGGTTTTTTGAGAGTCCACTGGTTGTTTTCTACACTATAGTGAAAGGGAGTATCCATGATATCTTCTCTTAAAAATATAGATTTAACAGGAAAGTGGTGTTAGCTTTTATTAATCGATTTATATATGTGTCAGCCGCAAAAGACGATCTTGTTACATATATTATTATAATTTAAAAAAGTAGAGCTGATGATGTAATGACGAATTGATGATGATGAATTGATGAAAATTATCTTTCACAGGGAACAGGCCATAATTTTGGCACACCATAATTATAGGAAGATTGGGTAGTAACCCACCACACTGTCCAATTTTTGTATCTCCTTATTTGAAGATAAAACTGAGCACAAATTGGTTACACCTCTTTAGATTCCGTCTAGGAAATTTTTTTTAAACAGTTGGAGACTTTTAACAGTTTTCCTAATTCATCTCCACCATCCGCGTCGAGTTTCCTCGTTTAAACTTTCTTAAGATTCTGTCCCCAATTAGCGGGAGTTTATTAATAAAAAAGTCCTTTGTAAAGGTTCTAATGATGATTAATACTTTGTAAAGTAATTATGATTAACGAATACTCGTCGGTTGGAGGCAGGCGTTGTAATAACACTTGTGCTAAAGTATTTGTGTTACTGTAATTAAAACAAGAATTGAATTTAATAACTGAAGCAAAAAATATTCACTTAAAATATCCTCAGGTAACAAAATGTGTCGATCCTGCTCAAAAACATAGGAAATAACTAATAAATAAATAATAATAATAATATCCACTGACACTCACCCAGCGCCATCTAGTCCCAAGTTATGCGTGAAGCCTGTATTATGGTACTAAACAACGATAAACATACATATATATATATATATATATAATATAATATATATATATATATATAATATAATAATATAATATTATATATATATTATATATATATATATATATATATATATATATATATATATATATATATTTATAGAAACACCCAGACCATTACAAACAGACATGTTCATGCACACAAATGTTTGTACTGCCCGGATCGAACCCGGAACCCTTAGTGTTGCGGCCGACCTCTCAACCGCAACACCAAATGGTCGTCAATTACTAGTAGCATTAATTATATCTATATGTGACCTATTGTGTTGTAATGTCGAACGTCGGCTATTAGGGTTCCGGTTCGATCCCTGGCACAAACATTTGTGTGCATGAATATGTCTGTCTGAATGGTCTGGGTGTTTCTATGTATGTATTTACTCCTCGTTTAATGGGTCTAGAATGTGCTGTTTGACTGTCAGTGGATATTTATTTATCTGAATCATTACAGGACTGTGTTAACGTCGTAGTGTACAGCATCGGAGGCTGAGGTTCAAATCCCGCCACATACCAATAAAATTAAATTATTAATTATCGAGTTACTTTTAAGTAAACTTACTATTGTACTTCCGAATTTTCGAAAAATAATGTATGTTATCCAACCTTACAGTGAAGAAAAACATCGTGAGGAAACCTGCGCACGCCTGCGAAGAGATTCAAAGGTTATGCGTGAAGTCGTCCAACCCGCACTGGGCGCACGTGGACGTCTAAGGCCTAAACACCCTATACGGGTAGGCTCCCCTCGGTAGAGACGTTTTTTTTAAGATGATGATGATGATGTGTGTTAACAAATACCATCCTAGGATAGTAGTAGTACTATGTAGTAAGATAGACCGGTAGCGACGTATAACGTATCTTATAATCTATTTCTGTTTCTGAACCATCTAACGGCTATCATCAAGACGTTTGCCACGTTCAGAAAAATACTGACCATATTTCCATATCTGTTTGTTCATTTCGTGTTTTATTTTTTCACCACAAACGTGTGTGAGACCAGAACTATCATGCATTGTATTTATCTTACATCATTGTATTGCATTTGAAAATAACACCCTATACTTTATGCTCAGTGAACTGTATCCCAAATAAACTGCGGCCATATTGAACAAACCAGCTGTCTAATCGTCAAAAAGGGGCGTGGCCTAACAATAGAAATTACCAAAGTGCAACATTACGCAGCCATAATGTAATCGTAAACACAAATTATGGTCTTAGTACGCGTCGACAATGGCGGCCTGCAAATATTTGTTATAAAACATTAACGTCACTCAATTGCTAACCCTCGACCTGAGACGCCTAAGGTACGTCCATAAAAACCATACAACAGCTGTTTTAGAATTCCGCTCAATAACTTTAAGAACAGTAGCTGTAGGGTTTATTTTTTTATTATTTATTCGTACAAAGCGTGACAATTTAAGTATAGAGTAAGAAACAACAAAGTACAGGCTAGCTTATCTCTGTAAGAGAACTTTTCCAGCAGGCCATTGTGAACCGTAAAAACAATAAATGATAAGAGCGGTAGACGCAAACAACCATGCACTTAATATAAAACAAAAATAATAATAATGAAACAAAATAATAATCACGAATTAAATAAAAATAGGTACATATTAAATACACATTTTAATATTAGGGTTCTGTTATAAAAAATATTTCTGGATATCAAAAACAAAGTAAATTACTGGGACCTTACATCCTAGTATTAGTTAACATTTATAAACAAGTCTAACCAACGTAACTAGTGCCAACAATATTTATTGTCTCATTTTCCTGACCACGCACTATAGTTTAACGGTCCGCAATACATTGCAGAGTTAAATTGACGCCGACATTAATTGCAGGTAAATCACGACAATTACTGGACAAAATGGCGACACAAACCGGAGGAGTGAAGAATATTTATTCAACCCACCCGACCCGCTTTGTAAAAACTGAACAATACATTCTTGACAAATTTCGAAGTCATTTCATTGATGCAATGTGAAATGTACCTTATTCCTGCATTGTTTAGGTGAAAATTGAAACTGAATGCTTAACCACTCGTATATTACGGGAAAAACAATAGAAAGACGAGGATTCTTGCACATCAATCAATCAAGTCTAAACTTGCATGTTTACGTCACAAATCAGTACCTTTCAAATTTGAATTCATAATAGTTGAATGACGTAAAAAGTATAGATTCGTGATATGCTCACAAAATAATCGAAAAAAGTGTTCCGAATGCAGCGACAGCACATACACATATTTCGAATGAGCGTACATTTACCTACATAATGAGCCTACAACTGTGTTCTCTTCGGCGGTTCGTTTTTGAGGCACGGGTGGCGTATCTACCATTATATATACAGAATATCATTGTAATAGAAGTAAAAAATCTTTAATTAATTTAGGAACGGACTACAAAAAGACATATTGAGGACCCATGTAGTGTAATGGTTGCCACGTCGGCTACGAGTATTACACCAAGGGTCCAGGGTTCGATCCCGGGCAGTACAAACATTTATGTGCATAAACATGTCTGTATTGGTCTGGGTGTTTAATATGTCTGTTGTTTAGTACTAATATTACAGGCAAAATCTTTAGTTTGAGGCTAGGCACTGCAAGTGGACGACCCTACCACGGTCGCCGCCGCATCGGCGGCCGAAATAGCTAAATCACTAAAATTACACTCCACAAACCGACAACCGAGATTCCGCCCCTGTAGGTTCGCACAGTCCCTATTCGCGTAACCGGCATGTGCCGGGCCGCTTTTCTCCCCAAACATATGTTAGGCTACCAAGCCCCCCCCGCAACGCCCTAAGCCGAGTTCGAGTCCCGTTCTTAGGCTCGTTGTGTAAATACTAAGGCTGAGAGCCATCTGCGCTCGCCACTTGCCCGGTGAAGCTGTAAAGGCCATCTGCGGCCAACAGCAGTAATCAGTTCGAAAAAAAAAAAAACTTCAAGTGGATATTTATTTATATTTATAAATGTTCAATGAAGCTACAATAGGTTCGGTGTGTGACTTGAGGTCTTCTGTTTTTGTATATTTACTCAACAACAAAATTGCCTTCGTGGTTGAGGCGCTCAGAGTTCGTCTTACATCACTCCGTTATCGGGATCATGGGTTCAAATCCCTCGAGTAACGTGCATTGAATGTTAATGTGTGCAATTTTCCCTTTTTAGGTTAGGAGTGTTAGAACATTGCAAACTGAAACTGGTTGTCCAAAAGAAAGATTATTCTGGGCTTCGGAGAGCACGTTAAGCCGTCGGCCTCGGCTATATCTTAGGATGGTAGTCGTTATCTCCCACCAATCCACATTGATGATGATGTTTCATATCGTAAAGTTATAATTGGAAATAATAAAAAATAAAAATAGTATGGAAACAGATGTGCATCTGTTTCCATGCTATTCGTATAGGTTCAATTGTTCCGTTGTTTATGTTACGTGTACGTAAAACGTTACGCGAAAATGTTATTACGGCGTCAATGATATTCCGTATATATAAAGGTAGATACGCTACCGTGCCTCAAAAACCGCCGAAGAGAGTACAGTGTGTACTCTTTTGTTTAGGTAATTGTGTTCGAAATTCGAAATATGTGTATGTGTGCTGTCACTGCATTCGGAACACTTTTTCCGATTGTTTTGTGAGCATATCACGAATCCATACTTTTTACATCATTGTACGGCGTATAATAAGTATAGTTATATTTAAATGCGACATTGAACTCGATCATAAATAGGTTACCTGGACACAGGATTCTTCAAATTAGTCGACCCGGTCTTGACCTAGATCTTGGTTTCAGACCCAAAGCTAGATTTCCACGTGTAAAAGACGGATATTATTTTTTGTCTTAAAGACTAGAAGTAGCTTGTCTAATTGGTAACTATAGGAAATATGGGGAAGGAAGAGGACCCACAGCTTGGCTATTGGGGAGTTTGGTTGGTTTACGGCCCAAACTCCCGCAGGCTAAGTGTTATAAGTTTTGGTTGTTGATAGCAGATTGGCTTCCGATTTTAAGCTATAGCTGCTAAGCGTCCCGCGAAGCAAAAGAAGAAATCTTTAATTATGATGATGATTATACAGGTTGTTGGCTACTTAACACAAGATACGCCCCACTTATTTGCCTGTATTAAAGTGTACGTAACCGATCCAGGTTTGCACCTGAAATGACCTACATGGTGAAAAAACAATATAACAATTTGTAATATTTTTCCATTTGATTTCGAACATTAAAAAGTCATTCCGACAAGAAACGTTTTCACACAAATTATCTTCAACCGCATGACAAACGATTCCCACCCCTTTGCGAGCTAGTGCTGGGTTGTAGTTTCGTTTTATCGACATCGACTTAAGACGCGCTGAGCTATAAAATAAATTCATCATTATTATTAAGTCAAACATTCGTTTGTAGTTGACGTTCCCCGTATTCGGACTTAGCGTTTCGCGTCTACTTTCATTATGCGTACTGCAAATGAATGGAATGATCTGCCTGCGTCTGTATTTCCGACCACATACAACGCTGAATACTGTTTTTGAATAATCGCAGATCATAGCTGAACATTTTCACAAAATTAACAATATCAATTGAATGAGTTTAAAGATGTACTCCTCGAGTAAATTTCTTGAGATTACCGGTGTTGGTTACTTAGGAAGTAAAATGGTGGTGACGCTAAGATAAACATATTAAGAGTTTGGTATGCCATTGAGCCTATAGATACTTAGAGTGCCATCTTAAGATAGTAGCTGGTGCCAAAGTCTTAAGGTACCTTCCGAAGCACAGAAACACTCTAGACGATATTTTTCGGTCACCCATCTAACAGTTGGTTCAATGAACACGCCAGCTCATTCATAACGCACAAATTAAGATAGCTGTTATCGAAGTTCCAACCGCTTTTTTTTTTTTTTTTTCTTGATTTTATTGTTTTTTTTGTTCGTATTATTTAACAATAAACGTCTGCATTATAATTTATATTTTGACCACAACATCGTGAACAAAAATGTGCATGAAAAAATGTATTTCATATCTATCGACAAAAACACGTTAGAACGCGGAAATATTTATCGATATCGGATGTGACACCACGCTAAAGGGAGTAAAATAATAACGACTGCTCGAAGTATCGAAAGCTCTTTTTCCGCGATTTCCTCTCCCACCTTTTCCCCGCCGGCCCGACGCCCATCCATCAATCACCAATCACCTCGGAAAGAGGTAGTGCGCTTATACCAGCTGTCAGAAACATTATTTATATAGATAAACTTATTTTACCATTTATTTATTGCGGCTTTGAGCAGGAATTTTGGATATGGGAATAGAGACGGGAATATGTTCTGTGTTTGAGGAGAAAGTCTCTAATTCATTGTGGTTGGTGTTGAATTTTGATTGCTCAGAGATTGTGTTTGTGTGGGTTCGAATCTCATACGTAGACATCATAGTTTGGTGCGATTATTTCCCCATTTTAGTTTGCATATTGAATTACTCAGTTGAATCTGTGGTTTGAAGGGCACATTATGCCATTAGTCCTGACTTTTTTTATGTTGAAGTATATAGGACGGTCAAGGCGTATCACTCACCTGATGGTAAGTGATACGCCTGACCATGACAGAGTGGCATTGAAAAAGACCAACAACTGATAGACAGTTATTTTTCTCCGTCAATGCCGCACCGCGCCCGTCACTCAAGACAATAGATGAAAGGTCTTTTATACCCGGTAATTTTACTAGCTACAGTTCCGTCATCCCGAAACACAAGTGAAAAACACTCCTGTTTCCCGGGACGATATCTGGCACTGCGGTGGTACCTACCTAGACGACTCGGTATCGTGTCTTCCGCCTAGAAGTCATTTTATTTTCTAATGCAACGAGCGTTAAGGCATCCCAAAATGGAATTCAAATCTCGACTTAGGATGTTGGTGGGAGACCCAGGTAACTTTAGCATACGTTTGTAGCATTCTGCTGTAATATAAAGATTTCTCAATACTCAATCATTTATTGCCAAACCATAATGTACATAAAACATTTCATAACCATATATGATATCACGTAACACAAAGAGCTTTAGAATCACAGACATCCGAATATACAATTAGACTGGACAAGCCGCCAAGTTTATAGGCAGTCCCAGTGTCGCAATTTCTTTTCTGTTCTTACCTGTGAAAAGTTTTTATATTTCTTGGTAAATTTACTGATTCATTGCGATGATGGCATGTTGCAATTGCACAGGATGGCATTTTGAAAAAAAAAACGGTAATTTCTTCTAATATTCGTGCGTCTTGACTCGTCTCAAAGCGTAAACTGGCAGCCAGTGTATGCTCGTTGAGCTTACATTTGTCGCACTTTAAACGCGGCTTGCCCCATCTCTTGTATTGGGAAATCTGTGTTTAGAATCATAGGCTTCGATTGAACTTTCATGTTTTGAAAAGCCGAAATACGATTGTCATAACAGCAAGTCATTTAAGAGACTGTATTAAGAGACCACCGAATTGATGATGAACACTTTGAATTCCCGTTAATTCCAATAGCGATAAGGAGTATTCACTGAAACTCGCTTAATTACAGAAGCGCACGAATAATGAAGACGCCTTTTATAACAATGTCTCTTTTATGGAAATCACGGTGTGCGTATACAATATTCGTAGCTTACGTAATTAAGTGATCAAAACCAAGCGCTGGGCGTATTAAAATATTACCGGGCTGGAATATTACATTAAAATTAAGGTATTAATCATCACGGACCGTCGGCCATAACTTGCACAGCTCTGAACTTAATTAACGGATAAAAATGCTAATGTCGGGCCCTTGGGGGGTTGATAAAGATTTCTTTTTTCTTTGGAGTGGTCTTGTTACCATAATTGAAATAAGTGGTGACAACCTTCTTCTCCATGGTGCTGTGTGTGACAGCAGAATTATTTTTTTTACGTTATATTGTACCTACAGGACGGTCACGACGGTCACCTGATGGTTAGTGATACGCCTGACCATGACAGAGCGACATTGAAGGAGACGAGCAGATTGAACTTAGGGTACTCAACAAGTGATAAACATACTTAAATACATACTTTTATAAAATACATACATATTATATATAGAAACAATCAGACATGTGCTTGCACACAAATGTTTGTAATGCCCGGGGATCGAACCCTTGTAATAGCCGACATCTAGACCATTACACCAAATGGGTCGTCAAATTGACCACATCATACAGAAACCCCCACATGGTGATATTTGATACATTAGTCTCCTTTCGCGAGTTTTATTGGATGAAATAGGTGCCCTATAGGGAGCTGGATGAGAAAAGCGGAGGACCGGGATATCTGGCGCAAAATGGGGGAGACCTATGTCCAGCAGTGGACTGCGATGGGTTGAAGAGAGAGGTGCCCTATGGCACAGCTTATTCTTTCAAATAATCATAACACGTCTTAAAATATTGATTTATTTGATAATTTCCAGGCTTAGAGGAATCACAATTACACTATGTCTTATCAAGAAATATTTATAATATATAATAAGAATTGGTTGCACTTTGTGTAAACATTTAAATTTCTAAGCAATCAGCTGCTTTGTGCTAAATGAAACCCAACGCCTTTAATTTAATCCGAATTAAACCAACAGCGTGATTACGCCACAACAGAGCAGATTTCGAATACAAATCGAATTGTTGGATATTATTCCTCCCAAAAATATGCGCGAAGGTATTTCCTACCAAAATCAGCATCGTCCGCTTTAACAAAAACCTTACAACGATAAAGAATTCAATCATCAATTCCCCCACAGGTTGTCGGAATATGATTTGCTTTTGAAATTACGCCGTAGATATCTTTGGGTGCGTTGTCACAGGAAAATCGGTAATTTTGACAGCATGTCGGGAAAACAATAAAAAATATTATGCTTGTTATGTTTTTACCCGAAAATCAATAAATCTATTGGATTTCTTGAGGATTTTAGCTATGTTATTACGTTAGATATTGAACTCATCTCATGGATAGACTAGATGAGGCAACTTACACCTAATTGCATTAACTTTTCTTTCTTTCTTTCTTCTTATAATCTAATATAAAGCGGAAGGATTTGTTGTTTTGTGTGTATGTTTGTGACGAGTAAATTAAAAAGCTACTGTCCCTATTTCAAAAACTTTTTCACCATATGCAAGCTAAACATTCATTTTGAGTAACTTAGATTAAATGTTGAAATAAAAATATATTTGTTAAATTGCGAAGTTCTCAGGCTCATCGTAAGTTATTTATAAATTAATTGAGAAATCAAAAAAGAATTAAAATGAATCTTAGAATTATTGAACTACTAGCTTTTGCCCGCGGCTTCGCCCGCGTTAAATTCGGGATAGCAAAATTATTCTGTTTGTAACGAAAAGAGAATAATTGCAACACTGGTTCTTCTTTTTCTTTTTAAGGCTTTGAGGGCCGATTTGCAAAAACTTCAATATGCAAGATTTATTGATCATGACAAATAGCCATCATACTTATTTTTAGCTTTCTACCTTGTAAACTGTTTAAACTTATAAAAAAAAATGTATACATATATATCACTATACATAGGAATCCCCCGCCTAAGTTTAAAGGTTTTGGAGTCCATTTCCAAAAAAGGATGTTCCATACAAACTTCCAACCCCCATTTCAGGGAAGTGGGGGGTGAAAACGGGACAAAAAGTAGCCTAAAACCTATTCTAGATTACCTACTATCAACATACCAAGTTTCAATAAAATCCGTCCAGCCGTTTAGGCGTGAAAGCGTAACAAACAGACAGACAGACAGATACTTTCACATTTATAATATTAGTATGGATACAGCTATAATACATGTTATTCAAAAAATGAATGTTAATGCAATCCCTAGGAATTGTAATTATTGCCTAGATACAGTATGAAATCGACAGACATATTCATAATATGAAATCGACAGACATATTCATAATATGAAATCGACAGACATATTCATAATATGAAATCGACAGACATATTCATAATATGAAATCGACAGACATACTCATAATATTTAATACATTGCCTGGACGCTTCCGGTATTTTTTTGCTTTCCGGTATCATCATCAGCTGATAATACGTCCCCACCGAGGGGCACGAGCCTACCCGTATACGGTGATTAGGTCTAAGTCGTCCACGCAGGCCCAGTGCGGATTGGACGACTTCACACACAACCTTCGAATCTCCTCGCAGGCGTGCGTGAAGATTTCCTCACGATGTTTTCCTTCACCGTAAGAGCATCGGATAACGTACATATAATTTCGAAAATTCGAAAACACATTGGTACATGGCGGGATTTGAAACACAGTCCTCCCGGTAAGAGGGCAACAGTCCACACCATTGCGCCACCGACGCTCTTCTTAGACGGTTATATATATTCCTAGGTATTGTATACAATTCCTGAATTACACAGATTGACGCTAACATATATATAACTAACAAACACATTACACGAGCTCCCATTAAGGATGACGCACTAAACAATTATTAAAAAAACATGTTTTGCGTTAGTTCAATGATAACATAGCGACACGAATGATTGATCAGTCGTGTCACGAGATATGGCCTGGCGTCAGTATGGCTGATGCTGCGTGTGTCGAAATATATATATAAATATCCACTGACATTCACACAGCGCCATCTAGCCCCAAGTTAAGCGTGAAGCCTGTATTATGGGTACTAAACAACGGATTTTTTTTGTAATACATACATATTATACATAGAAAACGCCCAAGCCATTACAAACAGACATGTTCATGCACACATATCTTTGTACTGCCCGGGGATCGAACCCGGAACCCTTGGTGTTGCAGCCGACCTCTCAACCGCAACACCAAATGGGTCGACAACATCTTTATTCTTTTTTTTGCATGTGGCGTAAATGACGCCGTCGCCCATGTACACTTGCAATTCCAGAGGACAAAAGAACACGTTGCCGGCCTGTTAATAAAAATAATGATAACAAATTCAATACGAATATTAAAGAAATTTTACTAAGTAAATGTTATTACAGTCTTCAATAATATATTGACGATAGAATTATTGTAAAATCCTCAACCAATACTCAACACGGTCGGTGGCTCAATGGTGTGGACTGTCGCCTTCCTGACGGGAGGGCTGAGGATCCCGACACGTACCAATATGTTTTCGAATTTTCGAAAATATATGTACGTTATCCGACGCTCTTACGGTGAAGGAAAACATCGTGAGCAAACCTTCATGCACGCTTGCGAAGAGATTCGAAGGTTTTGTGTGAAGTCTTCCAATCCGCACTGGGCCCGCGAGGACGACTAAGGCCTAATCACCCTATACGGGTAGGCTCGTGCCCCTCGGTGGGGACGTTTAATGAGCTGATGATGAAATGATGATGAATGAATACTCAACACTAACTTTAATTCTTTAAGCTTTTTTAATAATACGTCCTTTCTTTGAATTGCTGTGCCCTAACGGGTCCACAATGATCTGTAACTATTGTATGTCACCAACTTTGCATTATCATTATCTCTCTCTCTTCAACCTATCGCAGTCCACTGCTGGACTTAGGTCTCCCCCATTGTGTTCCAGATATCCCGGTCCTCCGCTTTTCTCATTCAGTCTCCATTATCGACTTTTCGCAAGTCGTCGATCCATCGGGCCGGAAGGCGTCCTACGCCACGCTTACCTGGACGCGGTCTCCACTCCAGCACTCGTCTACTCCAACGGCCATCGATTCTGCGACATACGTGACCAGCCCGCTGCCACTTCAACTTGCTGATCCGGCGGGCTATGTCGGTAACTTTAGTTATTTTACGGAAGAAATCATTTCTGATCTTATCCCTAAGAGAGACCCCGAGCATAGATCGCTCCATGGCACGTTGAGTTACTTTGAACTTGTCCCGCAGTCAGTGGTAAAAACCATAAATTTTAGACTAGGTATTACATAAACTTAATGTACACAGATTAGCCTGTTAATCTATCAACAGCGTATCCACGTGTATTTCATATCCACGTGTATTGTAAGATTGTAACCTAGGCCTATACCTACATATCTTTATATAGACCTGAGGCAACTTGAAAAAAGTGTGTTTACATATTTTATTATGACGACTAAGGCCTAATCACCCTGTACGGGTAGGCTCGTGCCCTTCGGTGGGGACGTTTAATGAGCTGACGATGATGATAATGATGATGATATTTTATTATCATCATCATCATCATCATATCGTCGTCTCAATAAAGATCCTTTATATCCCTTACGCAGTGGCGTGCACTCCATATATGCAAATATGCAGTAACATATTCAATGTTTTCCACTTATTCGCCCATGTCCCTATACAGATTCGAAACCATAGGCGATCTGCTGTCATCAACAGCACTGAATTTGACAAAAATATGAATCATTTCTTGCTTTTGCGATTAATGTCCACTTTGCATACCCTACTCATAATTTCTATGCACGCCACTGCCCTTACGGAAGATCAGCGTCTAGATATCAACGGACTCCTGAACTTAGTAGGCGTCTGTTCTGCAGCACAATTGTACCTACATTTTTGTTTTAAAAAGCTTTTTTGAATTTGATTGTGTCAAATAATAAATATTCTTTCTTTTTTATATCGGAACAATAAACGCGCAATTTGGCTGCGTACGTGTAAACAAGTCGATAAAATTATTGTTATTTTTACCGTTTTGTCACAATAGCGGGCTTAAGATTAATCTCCTGAACTGTACGTCATTAGACAAACAAGCTAACGATTGTGTCGTTTAAACAGGAGTTATTAATTACAAGGACTATAAACAGACTTCAAATTAGCAGAAATCCGCCAAAATGGGTGTGGCGGGCTAGATCGCTGAAATTAGCAGTAATCTGATTTACTGGCTAATTTTCTGTTGCCACCACCTAACCCGAACCGTAGAGACGAAGACTCTCTGGGGACTACTTACTGTCCCCAAAACAAATAAATATATTAATTTATAGCAATATAGAGCCAATATAGAGCGTCGGTAGCTCAATGGTGTGTACTGTTGCCTTCCTACCGGGAGGGCTGAGGTTCAAATCCCGCCTCGTACAATGTGTTTTCGAATTTTCGAAATTATATGTACGTTATCCGACGCTCTTACGGTGAAGGAAAACATCGTGAGGAAACCTTCACGCACGCGTGCGAAGAGATTCAAAGGTTGTGTGTGAAGTCGTCCAATCCGCACTGGGCCCGCGTGGACGACTAAGACCTAATCACCCTATACGGGTAGGCGCGTGCCCCTCGGTGGGGACGTTTAATGAGCTGTTGATGATAGCAATATAATTATTCAATGAATTCAGATTTTGAATATGAGTAACAATTTGTTTCATGGAGGCTCTTGCTAAATTTTCCTCAAAACAGTTCAAATCGATGGTTGTTTTATTAAACATTCATGAGTAGATATATCCACACCGTAGTAGGTACCACATAACGTCGCGTGAAAGAGTTTTTATGTTATAAGTTTAGAGGACGGTCTGGACGCTCACCTGATTGTAAGTGATACGCCAGACCATGACAGAGCGGCATTGCAAGAGACCAACAACTGACAGACAGTTATTATCCTCCATCAATGCCGCACTGCGCCCGTCACCCGAGACAACAGATGTTAGGTCACTTATAGCCGGTAATTTTGCTACAGTGCCTTCATCCCGAAACACAGAAGTGCAAAACACTTCTATTTCACGGGACGATATCTGGCACTGCGGTGGTACCTACCTAGTCGACTCAGTATCGAGTCTACCACCTAGTTAAAGAATTTAAAAAGACTACTCACTATATGTACTCACTTGACATTATCATATATAACCAATCATTGAAAGAGTAATCAAGGTCGGAATAAGAAACTTTGTAAAAACATGTTAATCTTTTTTATTGTTTTTCCATTTGCAAACTTTCAGACAAAACAAAGGATATATCCGAAGATTTCCTACTTCTGGATTCAAATGTTAATTCTCCTAATGTAAATGGCGACCATAAATAAACTTGGGAGAATGTGTTTTCTCTGTAACTACTTTGTTTTGGCGCTAAGATATTAAGGCAAGGCTATGCTAAATCTATTGTTTGAGAAATTTTCGAGGAACTACAAATATTGATGTAAATACCTAATAAAATTAAATTACAGGGCTGAACCGAGATTGAAGTAGAAAATAAAGTAAAATTTTAAAATATCTTCAATAAAATAAATCTATTTACATACTTTTAAATTTACAATGTCAACCATTTAAATAAAATGATTTTTTCCACACTAATTTTTAGTTTGATCATCAATAAATAAAAAAATATAAATATCCACTGACATTCACACAGCGCCATCTAGCCCCAAGTTAAGCGTGAAGCCTGTATTATGGGTACTAAACAACGGATAAACTTTTTTTGTAAAAACACGTACATATTATACATAGAAAACACCCAGACCATTACAAACAGACATGTTCATGCACACAAATATTTGTACTGCCCAGCGATCAAACCCGGAACCTATGGTGTAGCTGCCGACGTCTCGACCATTACACCAAATGGGTCCTCAATATTTAAAAAAGAAGCTTTAAACTGAATCTATAAATAACCAGGTGTTTAAGTAATGTCTGGGCTAATTTTTCCATACAAGATTGTATTACATTATTGAAGCTTGTTGACATTACATAAGCCAATGTACACATTTACCGCCAATATGGCATCACTTATCTGGTAAGTACCTACTCACGAACAAGGATCCCATTGTTATTGATATGATCATGTGGCTACCATTGATACAACAGGGTTGTGGACTGGCATATTATTATTTTTTAGGTTGTGAGGGCTATTCAGGCTTATGCAGACCTGTAGTCACTTCGACCTAGAAGATCTTTTGTGACTCGCTCCTCTCTTAGAGTTCATCTAAAAGTTGGGCACTTTTTAGGAAGTTTAGGATCCTGCCCAACTTTATAGATTTGATGTCACTTGGGCATAGATAATAATTACCCAAGTGGATGTTTCGCTTCCATTGTAGAGCACCACAATTGCAGAATAGGTGCATTGGTGTCTCTCAATCTTCCGCGCAGAATCTGCTAGTTTCCGAGTCACTTAGCTTCATTTTGTGAAGGTGACTTTTTAGCTTGCAGTGTGGACTGGCATACGCTAAACTTTATGAAAGAAAAAGAAATTAGAAAACTGTAACACAACTACAAAAATTATTTGCTTTTTTGTAGGCATTTCTGAATCTTTTTTTTTATAACATAGGGAGGCAAACGAGCATGCGGTTCACCTGATGGAAAGTCTCCGCCGCCCATGGACATTTGCAACAGCTGAGGTCGCAGGGATGCGTTGCCGAGCCTTTATATAAGAATACGCTCTCTTTTTGAAAGACGCCAGGTCATATCGTTCCGGAACGTTTCCGATGGCAACTGATTCCACACAATCTTCGTACGCGGCAGAAAATGACTATCAAAGCAAACTGTGGAAGACCTCCAAGTATCCAGATGGTGTGGGTGAAATCTGGAATTCTGCCTCGAAGTACGTAAGTGGAATTCAGCCGCAGGAACAAGCCCAAGTAACTCCTCCTAGAATCCTGTCTAGTTTTGTTTTTTTTAATGACAAACTTGTCTAAAAAAAAAATACGCTTTTTGTAAGCATTACGGAATCCTGTCTATTTTTTTTTTCTTAAATAATAACCATAGATTTAAATTAGCGCGCTACGCTTATATCTATGGTGACAACCAACTTTTGGTGTATTTTTTACTTCATTTAGCATATATTTTTATGATATCACAATGACAACATAGGGCATACTATTTGTTCATTGCTGGCAATAGATCGCTAAGAAACACAATTATTAAGTAAATAACCTGTTCTTTTCAACAATCGCCTTTCGTATTTTTATGTTAAAAGGTTACAATTTAATCATTCTTTACAACAATAAACAGTAATATCGAAATATAAATTTTTCATCATGCATAATATAATTACATTCATGGTACATTCGCCATAATAAACATTTTTTTTTAATTCATTTATAGGTTTGTTCCGAGTAATCACTGAAACGACTGGGCCAATTTGAACGGGACCTTTTTGGCAGGTAGCTGGTGTAATAAAGAAAAACATAGGCTACCTTTATTAGAGAAAATACTATTCATTTTAGAAAAATAGAGCTTTGTTTCACCGCTCGGTGACCTTGTATGGTATGTTTTACTGCGGGAGAATATCATATAATAACACGGATAATACTAAGGAAAAACTAGTTGAATATAATAGTAATGAATATCCGTATGTTAGTACCGACACCCCTAGTTACACGTGTAGCCGCGCACGCGCAGACGGCGTGGCGGGAGTCGCTTCAATATATCATTGCAACAATGTGGTCACAATGACTATTGCAAATAATCAACGCGGCTTGATGGCATTTTGTTGTAATACTCCCAGTTTGTTAGGGTCGTGGACTATCAGCTCCAAACTTTTGTACTGGAAAAAATCATAATAACTAGGTTCCGCGGCTGCTCAGAAGGTTAGAGAGCAAATCATTTCAGACAATAATAATCTATTTCCGAAGAACATCTTAAAATTTCAAACGTGATTTTAATGTTGACCTTTTGAAAACAAGGAATCGATTTCCTTAACGCGCAATGGAGCGAGCTATGCTTGGGATCTCACTTAGGGATAAGATCACAAATTATTTAATCCGTAAGAGACCTAAAGTTACCGACATAGCTTGCCGGATCAGCAAGTTGAAGTGGCAGTGGGTCACGTAAGTCCCAGAACCGATGGCCGCAGATGAGTTCTGGAGTGGAGATCGCGTCTCGGCAAGCGTAGCGTAGGACGCCCTTCAGCTCGATGGACCGACGACTTGCGGGCTGGTGGAGGCTGGATGAGGAAAGCGGAGGACCGGGATATCTGGCGTACAATGGGAGACCTATATCCAGCAGTAGACTGCGATAAATTGTAGAAAGTGAGAGAATCGATTTACGCCATATCGTGTGGACGCGACGGAGACTCGAACCTCGTTCGCTTTATCGTTATTGCGCAACAATCTCAAACAGACGAGTCCTTGCCGATATCTGCACTCTGGTTATCGAGTTTGCACTTCCTATTTGCTGACTACGCTATCAGGGAATATTTGAATTGTAAAATACAATTGAAACAAATTTACTTTGATATTCAAATTTTATTAAATTTTGATTTAAATATATGTGAAATGCAATGATCCTAACCTTCAAAACCCTAGAAGAGCTAGATTCAGATTAACCCCAATATCTGAACTGTGATCCTTACAAACACCCAGACCCTTACAAACAGACATTACATCTTCATGAATACAAATGTTTGTACTGCCCGGGGATCGAAACTGGAACCCTTCGTGTAATAACCGACGTCTCAACAATTACAACAAATGTGTCGTCAATAAATATAATATATTCGTGTGAGGACAATGAATTCAATGTACATATTTAATGTCTACGGTAGCAAACAATACATATCTACATTGCTATTGTGTACTAATACAATCTTTCGACACTGTAACCCTAGAGTTGCCGTTTCAATTAACAACAGTATCTTAACTGACATCTCGAACGTGAAGAGCCACTCGACTCCCAGACTCGCCCACTCATGCTAGTGTGAGATAAGCTGGATTTTAAATAGAAATGATCTAGACTTGCAGAAGAGCACTAGACACTGTCTTGATGTGCTTGAACTTGGGTTTTGCACTTGAGAGCAAGCCGGCACTTTGTGGTTTTGACATTGTTAGTTTCAAGACGTCTTGAGACTTGTGCTGTTATGGGCAGTCGATTTTATTGAGTAAAAAGCTGATTTTGCGTAAATGCATAACACTTATATAATAATTTACGCAAAATCAGCATGCATACTATTTATATACAACGGCAATAAAGAAAATTTTGCATTACTTATAGGGACAGTCGTAATTAAAATGTATTTAATTCCGAAATTAGTCCATAATGTAAGTAACAATTATAAATATTAAAAAGCCATAGTACAAATAAACATGATAACTGATCTGAATCTGCAAGTCGCAATATTTTCAAGTATCATCCATGGCCGGAAATGATTCCTTCATAAAAAAATTCTAAGCTTAAAATCTAACTGTGTAAATAACCAATAAACTAATGATGATCGTTGAATGAAAATGTACACTATTTGAGGTTGACAAAAATTAACAAACGTAAAGTATTTCTCGTTTTATTTATATAAAAATTAATTTATGTAAAGTAAACGCGATCATGAAATTGGGTCACAGCTGTCGATAACGTTCGGCGACAACAAATTTTAACGTTGTGGGCACTGCGTTGTAGCTAAGTACCTACAGTCGGCGGAATATTATTCATAACTTCTTCGAATAGTGATGGACTCGGTACTGAGTCGTCTAGGTAGGTACCACCGCAGTGCCAGATATTGTCCCGGAAAATATCAGTGTTTTGCACTTCTGTGTTCCAGGATGAGGGCACTGTAGCTAGTAAAATTACCGGGTATAACGGTTTCACAGTCTGATATTATCTTATGCTATTATTATCTATAGTGTAAAAATTGTGTAAGAATATTGTAATGTGTTTAAAGTAATTGTTGCCACTATAGCGTGAATAGTCACAAGTTATTTATTGGTCTGTGGTAAATTATGCTGGTGGAGATATATAACTGTTCCTATATGTTTAGGAAGCAAATATTGTTCTGCATTGTTTTTTACCAAAAAATAAGTAAGCCACCTTATTCTGTCACCTCGGGTACAGGCGTAGGGCATTGTTGGCCATGTTGGCGGAGGATAATGACTACTGTCATAAATTTCCTTCAACACTGCATCTATTATGGTCAGGCATATCACTGACAGGTGAACGCATTAACCGTTCACATATGACATATATATTTTTTTATAATTTTTTAAAATAAAACTAAATATCCACTGACATTCACACAGCGCCATCTAAGCCCAAGTTAAGTGTGAATCCTGTAGAATGGGTACTAAACAACGGATAAACATAGTTATTTACTTTTTATGTAAATACATACATCATCATCAGCTCATTAAACGTCCCCACCGAGGGGCACGAGCCAACCCGTATAGGGTGATTAGGCCTTAGTCGTCCACACGGGCCCAGTGCGGATTGGACGACCTCACACACAACCTTTGAATCTTCGCAGGCGTGCATGAAGGTTTTCTCACGATGTTTTCCTTCACCGTAAGAGCGTCGGATAAGTACATATATAATATAAAATACATACATAAAACACCCAGACCATTACAAACAGACATGTTCATGCACATAAATGTTTATACTGCCCGGGGATCGAACCCGGAACCCCTGGTGTTGCAGTTTGCAGTCGACGTCTCAACCGCTAAACCGAATGGGTCGTCAACTCGTCGTGAATTATACTTCGATTGATTTTATTTCGGCATTGACTGTACGCACCAACAGACTAGGCAAACACACCCGCGCCATGTGCAGAATTTATCAGTACACTATCAATACAAATAGTATCTGAAGGTCACTTGGAAGACGGTGTACCTAACGAGTTTATGGTTAGTAAACACGATGATTAACTTTGTTGCACACTGTCTGCTTGTATACCATATTTATTCAGTAAATTAGCAATTAAAACTGATGGTAGGAGGACTTATTTAGTATAACAGATCCTTAATTCTGATCTATATGGTGTCGGTGGCTCAATGGTATGGACTGTTGCCCTCACACCGGAGTTCCGAAATTATATGTACGTTTATCCGACGCTCTTACGGTGAAGGAAAACATCGTGTGGAAACTCGCGAAGAAATTCAAAGGGTGTATAGTACTTTACGGGTTGTCAAAAAGCTGATGTCAAAAAGTATTTAATATCAATTGAAGATCATTTAAGCCAATGTTCAGTAAACTTTGATTGTAAATTTGAAATACTGATAGTTATCAATATGAAGGTTTATTAAATTGGCAAAGTTAACAATTATCGTCTTAATCGGATAGTATACAAAACTCATACCACTTATGTTACTATTGTTAAAATCTGAAAACATATGAGTAATATAGAAGTAAAAACAAGCGATTTATTTCCATTTAAGTACACAGATAGCAAACATTAAGCATATTATGTAGTGTGTAAACGTGTGTCAACAACATTCGCTTAAACTACCCAAATATGTTCGTAAAACAAAAACACAGTGAGTGCGAGTCGGAATAATGTGCGAAGAGTTCCGTACTATTTACAAGATAAACAATCATCATCAGTATACCCTTAAATGTCCACTGCTGTACGAAGGCCTCCCCTAATGAGTTGACATCCATCTGCTACCCGCCACCTTAGCCAGGTCATCCGTCCATCTGGTTGCGGGTCAGCCTACGCCTCGTTTTCCGTTACGTGGACGCCACTTGAGAACCTTTCCGCCCCATCGGCCAACAGTTCTACGCACAATGTGCCCTGCCCACTGCCACTTCAACTTGCTTATCCTTTGAGCTACATAGCTCGACACCGACATCGGTCACCCTAGTTCTACTACGGGCAACCTTGAGTCTGTTCAAGAGGCCCTTAGTGGGCGACCACGTTTCGCTTCCGTATGTAATAAATGGCAACACACACTGGTCAAAGACCTTCGTCTCGAGACACTGAGGTATTTTGGACGAAAAGATCTGTCTTTTCGAACGCTGCCCATCCTAATTGGATTCGATGAAACCTCCTTCTCGAAGTTGGACCTACCATTTGGCTTCATATTCGTCTACAACTTCGAGGACAGGTAAACAATAGATGGTACTAAATCACGTTTCAAATTAAAAAAATCAATATTTTGTCAATATTTCAAGGGGCCTACCAATGTTAAAATCGAACCAAAAAGGAAAAAGAAGAAGAAAAGTTTTTTGTGTTTCTTTTATCATGCCTTATATCACAGATTCAATAATATATACTATCTTATATATATATAAGGCAATCAGGGGGTAACTATGATCGAATGCAGAGTCAAAGTACCGTTTGGACGCTAACTTAAGAAACTGCACTACGAATATGGTTGGCAGCCCTAAGTCGATATGAAGATTTTCATTGCGCAAGAACTACGGCGGTGAAAAGCAATGGGGATAGTACCGAGCCCTGCAACAGGGTATGGGGCGAGATACAACCTGCTGTGTTAGTGGTCCCATCATTACCCTTCGGATACGGAACCCTAACAAGCCATCAGTGAGTCACGTACTCGTGCCGCCATCCGCCAAATCACATTACTAGCTGTTATGGAGGCGTTGCATGTTTTTCCATCATTTGCCGAGGCGTGTTCAAACAAACTAGTTATCGGGTAGCCGATAAAAAATATATTGTTTTACTGATGTGGTGTTTCAAAAAGGAATGACAAATATTTTGCTTACTCGCCCAATTAGTTTTAAAGCAAATTTACATGTCCCAGAATACTGTTGCTAGCAGAATATTAGCCATTTGTGTAGCGATTGAGACGTCGGCTACACGCCAAGGGTCGCAACCGGAACCCTTAGCGTTGTAGCCGACGTCTCCGGGCAGTACAAACATTTGTGTGCATGAACATGTCTGTTTGTATTGGTCTGGGTGTTTTCTATGTATCATCATCATCATCATTACAACCTAGAAAGTCCACTGCTGAACGAAGGCCTCCCCTAATGATTTCCACGCGGACCGATCCCTTGCAGTTGACATCCATCTGCTACCTGCCACCTTAACCAGATCATCAGACCATCATTTCTATGTATAATATGTGTGTATTTACAAAAAAAATATATCCGTTGTTTAGTACCCATAATACAGGCTTCACGCTTAACTTGGGCTAGCCTAGATGGCGCTGTGTGAATGTCAGTGGATATTTATTTATTTATTTTATTCCTAAGAGTATATTAAAGTTTAAGGAATCATGCCTTGGTATAAATGAGCCGTTCCGAATAAACACAATACTGCCTTACAGAAAATAGGCGTAAAACTACGATTACTTGGTTATATTAGTGGGATTATTACTGGCCCAAAATTCTTTAAAATCTACTGTCACCGCATTAATCCATGACATCAAATGAAAGCTTCATTTATACATGGACCTATGTCCAGCAGTGGACTTAGTTTGAAGAGATTCAGTTAAATAATATGCCCCCTATTTTGCACCAGATATCCCGGTCCTCCGCTTTTCTCATCCAGCCTCCACTAGCGACCTTCCGCAAGTCGTCGGTCCATCGGGCCGGAGGCGTTCTACGCTACGCTTCCCGAGACGCGGTCTCCACTCCAGAACTCGTCTGCTCCAACGGCCATCGGTTCTGCGACATACGTGAACAGCCCACTGCCCACTTCAACTTGCTAATCCGGCGGGCTATGTCGGTTACTTTAGTTCGCAAGACGTTTGTACCTATCCAATTACAGTGGTTTATATAAGGAAAATAACAAATTTGGAAGCCATATCGATAATGCAAAATAAATTCCGATAAAACTCTGTAACTTAGCAAATCAAATAACGTTTGTGTTGTGAAGTTTTCAATTTCTTCAATATATCTTTCGTATCTTTTGCACAAACATTGCCCTGACCTTGGTGATAAAAATTGTTTTTAATATAACTGTTTGCATTTCGATGTAGCATCGATAAAGATAATATTTTAAATAAATATACACGTTGATACTATGTTGTATAAGATTTTGATTTTTCATTTAAACCTTATAATTATGGTAACATATAATTATGATCTCTGGACTTCTTGAATCTTCTTAAAGTCAATCAGATGGTTAATTGACTGAACTTAACCTGGTCTCAAAGAGTCCGAACGTCTACCTTTTATGATGCAATAAGGAGTAGGTAGACGAGCTGACGGCTTATCTCTTTGTAAATGCTAAATACATATACATTTGCAACATAAAATTGACATACTTATATAACTATGTCATATTAATTACAATATTTTATACTTTAAAATTAAAGGGAAAATAAAATATATAAATATAGGTAAGGGTGGTGATGGCTGATATAGGCCCCTAGACACCTAATTAAGCAAAACAAAACACAAAAACACCCGTTACACTCCGTTTTCTGTGAGGTGTGTGTGATAATTTGTTTATCAGACCAAATATGAACCTATACATCGCGCATGGATATTTTTAATATGTTTACCCAGGGAATGCTTGAACCCACGACATACTGAAACGATCTCAACCCATGATTAGACCATTAAACAGTTGCTGTAAAAAGAAGCATAGAAATCGGATAGTTTGAACAGTATCCAACCAGCACATTACCTACTTCGTGCGATTTAAACACTTTTTTTTATGTACAAATGTACTCGTATATAAAAAACATGTAACAATAAGCCACGATGACTCAAGCCAAAGCACACGTGAAGCACTCAGTGTACTACAATAGCCGGTGTTATAATTATTATATCAATCCGACCTCGTTATGCAATTAAACTTAATTTTGTGCGGCTCACAAAAACCGTATTTTCATAACTGGCCGTCTCTTTTCGAATGATACTTATTATACTCTTTTAATACTTAGATGGAAAAAATAATTATGTGTGAGCTGTACAAAGGTTGGGTTCCGTAGTTATTATCTGGGGGCACGGTAGTGCCCCCGCCAAGTCGAGCGCGAAGCAAACACTGCCGTACCATCTACATATCCACAGGATCCATTTCGCCGCATTTTCAGGCCCCAATTTGAGAAACTTTGGATAATATCAGAGCGCTGAAATTTTCGTCATCTAGTTAGATATAATAACATACTTTAAATCCAAAATTTCAAATCTCTAGGTCATTTAGTTCCGACATTAAGCGAAAGCAAAGTTTCGCATTTTCGACAGATAGACACTCACTCACTCATTCACTCACTCACTCACTCATGATCATCAAAGTAGAACTAGTACTTCCCATTTACTCAGAGAACTGAAATTCGGTACAGAGTTAGGGTTTAATGGCTACATAAAGGGAAAACTATAAAAACTTGGATAATCGAAGATCTGGAGTACCTGGTGACCCTGCTTAAATAACATAAGAGCCCAGCCAAACTATAAGAGATCGACATACCGCCTTTAAACAATATATATTTAACATAGTGGGCCGCTTCATCCGATGACAAAAATCGGGGGGCACGGTAGTGCCCCCGCCAAGTCGAGCGCGCTAGACCAATACAAACAGACATGTTCATGCATACAAATATTTGTAGGTACTGCCCGGGAATCGAACCCGGAACCCTTGGTGTAGTAGCCGACGTCTCAACCATTACACCCAATGGATCGTCCAATAGTCCTTTCAAGTTTCTCCAAAAAGAAGTGAAATCCCTCCAAAAACATTCTGTAAAAAATCTAGCCAAGTCTCGATGGAGCTGCTTGATTATCTCTAAAAAGTAATGAAATCAAGACAAAGACGTGCCAAGTCTAAGGTTCCTTACTGCGATTACTTTATTATTATGGTTAATGTTGTGTGCAGTTACATTTAGCATTTCATTTCACAGATATTTATTAAGTAAACATAAAATTAATTACCAATAAGAAAAATAGTAGTTCACAGACAATGGGTTTTGCATTCGTCCACGGAACTCTACATCGGTGCTACTTAATGTAAGTAAAAAAGCCGTAGAGGCAACGTTATAATAGTTATTACATAATTTCAATTTGGCGTGACTAAACTATAATGAGTTGTGATGAACGTGACCTTAATTTTGGATTTATGTTGACCAGTAGTTATACCGAATAGATTAATGTACTTTATTTAAGTTAATTTTCTCGAAGATTGTGAAATAGTCTCAAAACTGTCTAAGTCGATAATAGACAGGATGCAATAGGGGTCGATATGGGTTGGAGCAGACGAGTTCTGGAATGGAGACCACGTGTTGGCAAGACGCCCTCCGTCCTGATAGACCGACAACTAACCATAGGTCGCTGGTGGTGGCTGGATGAGGATAGCAGGGGTTGGGGATATATGATGCAAAATTTGAAGACCTATATGTATGTCAACAGTGGACTGCAAAAGCTTGAAGAGAGAAATTTTGTGTGAGTATAAACCCTAAAACAAATAAGTGTAGCTAATTTATACAACTTATACTACTATATAACTTTTAAACCATAGTGTGTTATGGACATTAACTTACATTACGTCAAAATATAATTAGCAACACTTTTATAGGTCACATGATGATATACACGAAAGGCCTGTATTCACTAAATTATTATGAGGCAAGCCTTAATTTAACTCAAGATTAAACTCAAGTGAACGGAGCTACGAGTAATTTAATGCCAAAATTAGGCATTAAGTGCTAAAATTGGTCTAGACTAGACTTCAGCCTCGACCTCGTTAGCCGCAATATATTCAAAAACATTAATTAGTTTGTGGTGCATTTAGAATATCGAGGCAATTTGATAGAAAGAAAGAAAAAATATTTATTTGGAGCAATTTAAATTCTAACATCAGTTAGTCCTTAAAATAATATTTAAAAAATAATGCTACCAAAATGGTGGCCACTCAGCTAATGCCAATACGACGATTTGAGCGACAAAGGGTTCATAAATGTCAGTACATAACGACAATCAAATATAAAAATTGTCGATCCCACCAAAAACATCCTGTAAAAACTAGCCAAGTCTCGATGGAGCTGCTTCTGCTTGATTATCTCTAAAAAGTAATGAAATCAAGACAAAGACGTGCCAAGTCAAAGGTTCCTTACTGCGATCTCTTAATTATAATTATTATTATGGTTAATGTTGTGTGACTTCAGATTCAAAAGTATCTGTAAGAGATTTATTTGAATAAAGATATTTTTTAATTTGAGTTGTTAAACATAATAAATTTTAAATATCCAATAACATTCAAACAACGCCATTCAGTCTTATTTTAAACGGGGAGCTTATATTATAGATATGTATCATCATCATCAGCTCATTAAACGTCCCCACCGAGGGGCACGAGCCTATCCGTATACGGTGATTAGGCCTTAGTCGTCCACGCAGGCCCAGTGTGGACTGGACGACTTCACACACAACCTTCGAATCTCTTCGCAGGCATGCATGAAAGTTTCCTCACGATGTTTTCCTTCACCGTAAGAGCGTCGGATAACGTACATATATTTTATATACAGCCCTCCCGGCAGGAAGGCGACAGTCCACACCATTGCGCCACCGATAATTGGATCATTGGATATGTATAAGATACTGAAAACGGTAAAGCATAATCATATATTTTTTTCATCAATATTGATATTTTTTAAACACCTATTACAATTATTTGGAACACCAGAAATAAGTTGCCGGTCCTTAAAAATCCTAATAATAATAAGGATATTAAAATATAAAATATTCGGAAATCCTTCATGATAAAAAACATTAAAGGGCTTTGTTAGGCAATTTCCATTCAGTTATTATCATTCCCTTGACAAAGCTTCAATTTAATTAACCAAGAACAAACACTTAGCAGTCACATGAGGCGCAATGCATTATAATTACGTCGGTTCTTGGTTCGGGATAAAGGACAGTAAACACAGCTAGTTGTATTTGCCTTCTGGTTCACGGTCCGCTGCGGTTGGGATGAGTACCCACTACCCTCACTACAATGGCCCTGGTGCTCCACAGAGCAACCATGGACAGTATGTCAAGTGCAGACAAACTTATGTGTCACATGTTGATTAAAGTAACATAAGTTTCTTGTAATACCTTAGTAAAACTTAGTATTATAACTAGCAATGAATTGGTAACAATACTAAGTTTTCCTAAGATTCAATAAACAATTTGACATAGTTAGAAAACTTATTCTAGAATAGAGACTGGAGCCCGATATAGGTATGTACAACCGGATTTACGGGTATTTTTTTATACACACTTATAATCTCTAGTCAAAAACGCCTGCTAAAACAAAAAAACTTAGTAGGTACATAGTTCCTTAAAAAATTTGGTGCTGATCGCATTTCGTTTCTTTACTCATTTCAATAACACAGTCCTTCTCATCTTTCAATACCTCCGAGTTCAATACCGATATCAGCACTAAATATATACACATTAATGTGTTATTTCAAGAATACTTTACAAATTTGTCTACAGAGTGTGTAAGATTTCAATCTGATCTCTGTTTTGTAAAGGTTTTTAGTAAATAATTAAGAATCCACTGACACACAGCGCCATCTTACCCCAAGCATTAGCCTATAATATGGGTTTTAACCAACGGATATGCAGTCATACTTATATATTTTTTTTTGTAAATTCATACATAGAAACACCCAGACCATTAAAAACAGACATGTTCATGCACGTATATTTTTGTGATGCCCGGAGATCGAACCCGGAAATCTTGGCACACCTAACCGACGTATCGTCCTTTGCACCACATGGATACGTTGAAGAGGAAGTTATACCAACAGTGATACTGTAAGTTCCTTGCATTATTTTGCTCTGTATCGTACGAGCACTCTCATGAGTGTTCCTATTTGCCAAGTGAAGTGTGACAAGCTTTCTCGGCTCCCATTATGTTTGTGATCGACCTGCGTACGAGTGTCGTCGTGTCCTCAAGTAGCCCACTTGTGGACTAGTCCCGATATTGTGTTTGATCATACACGAGTACCTGCCAGACGGGGTTTGAAGAAACTTAAGTGGGCCTTGGAATTGGTTGACTGGTTTTGCGTTCTCATTCTTAGTTTACGATGGGTGTAATTGATGCTGTTAGGGATTCCTTGATTTTTTAAATTAGATATACTGATGTATCGTTAAATCGCTCATAAGTAAGTTTTGACTAAAAGTTTAGCTTTTGCCCGCGGCTTCGCTCGCATTAAATTCGGGATAACACGGTACTTGCATTTATCACTATACATACGATTTCCCCTCCCTCCAACTTTGAAGGTTTCGGGGTCAATTTCAGTTTTTTTTTAGCAAAAAATATGTTATAGTGGGCTAACCTTAAAAGATAGACATATGCTGTCGCGGACTTTTTTATAGACCATTAAAAGCAGAACAATACTCTCATACATGACTTTTGTGTAACTTTAACCGTTTACGCAGCGTACGCAGCGGAAGCTCCAAGTATGAAAAAATACCCCCGATTTTGAAACATTCTTCATTGCTGCTCCGCTTCTATTACTCGTAGCGTGATGATATATAGCCTATAGCCTTCCTCGATAAATAAGCTATCTAACACTGAAAGAATTTTTCAAATCGAATCAGTAGTTCCTGAGATTAGCGCGTTCAAACAAACAAACAAACTCTTAAGCTTTATATATTAGTATAGATAGGTATATTAAATAGTTACCCAGTTTGTCACACCATCCAGCCTAGACATAGTTACCTATACCGAAACAAGTAAGTCTCTTACGTACATGAAATAAATTCAAACTTGAGACATAACTTTAATCAAGGTATCTTGAATATGGTTATAATTTACCTAGGGAAATAAGATTACGAGTAAATTTATTTATACTTCGTTAGTGTCATGCCCATTGTTTTTAACTCTTATTTCTTTTGTAAGAGTTCAATATGAAGCTTTCAACTATTTCATATACACTCTGAATTAATTTCTAACTTATAAAAAGCGTCAGATAAAATTTATAAGGCCAAATTAGACAGCGGAAATCTTTTCACTGTCAAATTATGTGCCTCCGGCTAAGTAATGAATATCCAATTCCAGATGCCTGATTCGGTTTCAAGGCCGAGTTACGGCGAAAGCCTAGGCAATTTAAATCTAGCTCAGCCTCCCCGGCAACAGGCGTGGCCCTTTCGAGATCTCCAGGAGCTGGGAGCGTTGACCGGCCTTTGTAACTAGGCCGAACGCGAAGGGAAATATAAGGGATTGAGAATTTGTCGGGAAAACTTGCCTTTTGTGACTTCTTATATAGAACTGGAGCTTTATTCGCTATTCAGTTTGTTTATTGTTTCCGAAATTGCGACCTGCTTAGCGAGTATTAAGGTTGAATACTACGTATTTAATGAATTGTGAATTTTGGTGTTGGGTTGTTGTTACTGGAACTCATTCCTGATTTGGTTTTTATGAAATATTTTCCTCTGTAAATATATTTTAAATAAATAACTTTATTCACAGAAACATATGACAATCAAATTTGAAGATTCTGACATCCGAACTAGGTAAAAACCTGTATCTCCGACTATCAGCGCCCTCTTCCAAAATCAATACAATCACAATTGCGAAATAATGTTAGTTGATAAAAAACAAAACACTTATAAAATCATATAACATCGTGTGTATATGTATGTGTATGCGTATGCGCGCATGTAAATGACACACGGCAGTATAAGCTGAGGCAGGGCCCATTTGACCACAAATGACGTTTTTTTTTTTTTTTTTATTGGTGCTTATTTTTGTTTCATTTGTCTTTTATTTTTGTTTAATCTTTCCTTTTTCACGTGTTTATTACTTGGTTTATTTTCGTATAATTGTTTTGTTTTGTATTTGTGGTCAAATAAATGTTTTTTCTTTCTTTCTTTCTAAAGAAGTGCATCAAACACTACATTGACATGAATACCGTTAGTATTCCAAAGCTGTTACAGGTGCCTGCGCTCTGGACCTAAAGGGAACAACTAAAACAATAAATAAAAGGATTGTAAAAAGTTCCTTCGGGAACTTAACTAGTTTAACTTGTCCTAACTTAAATGGGAGTTGTCAGCGAGGCGGGCCCTGGGGGCTATGGCGACGTACAGAGTTCATAACCTTCAGTAACAAATAGTATGTATAAATACATTGTTATATACACGAATTTAGAAATAATCGTGGTCTCCCACTTCAACCTATTACCACATATGCTCATTATACATCCCCACCGAAAAGCACGAGTCTACTCGTAAAGGGTGTATAGGCTTTAGTCGTCCACGCGGGCCCAGTGCGGGTTGGACGACTTCATGCACAACCTTTGAATCTCTTTGTAGACGTGCGCAATTTCATCACGGTGTTTACCGTAAGAGCGTCGGATAAACGTACAATTAAATTCGAATATTCGAAATACACTGGTACGTAGCAGGATTGGAACCTGCGCCCTCTAGATCAGTCATTAACAGTCTACACTAATAAGCCACTAACGCTCAATCGTTCCCAATCGGTGAAACTCATTCGCATTGGTTCCGTAGTGGATTATTTATCCTTAGCGAACTTTTGTAGAAGCCGCAGTGAGGTTTTTTTATGATACGAAGTGAACAGGACGGTCACGACGCTCACCTGATAGTAAGTGATAAGCCTGACCATGACAGATCGACAATGAAGGAGACCAACAACTGAGTTATTAATCTCCATCAAAGCCGCACTGCGCCCGCCATCCAAGACACCAGATGTTGGGTTTCTTATACCCGGTAATGTCACTAGCTACTGTACCCTCATCCCGAAACACAACAGTGCATAGGACTCTTATTTGACGGGACGATGTCAGGCACTGCGGTGGTACCTACCTAGGCGACTCAGTATCGAGTCTTCCGCCTAGTATAGGAGTAGGTTGGCGGATACGATATATCAAGCACCAAAACCATCGCAGTGTATCATCAAATTTTATACGTTATTCAACCCGTTTATCAAGTTATAAATATTGCCATCCTAGTATGGTAGTCGTAATATTTTTGGTAGCCATTGTGTGCCACATATTTATGTTATTATCAACGTGCCACTTCAATCAGGCACTATAATTATAAAAAACTCGTTTCATACAATATAATAACCCTAAAGATAATACTCCCAAAACAAACTACTCACCAGTTAGGTTGTTACGCACAGACAACGCTATATTTGTGTGTACGTATATGTGGTGGTGATTTAGGAAACCAGGCACATAATGAAACACCCCGAATTTAAATTATAATCATTGAAAAAATGTTTTTTCACTGTATTTCAAAATCCGTTCAGTACTATACGTATTAATTTAAAATGATTAGAAACCAAAATTTTTGATTACTCAAAAGCTTGGTGTTGCCAAAAGACGTAATGTGGGTAGCAACATTTGTGACTTCAGTAGAAAATCTTTTCAGATGATGGTCTTATTGAGACTTATTAAAAATACTTATTAATTACCAAATATAGTTAGAAGGTATTTTTTAAGGAATAAATTGGAATCCAAGTTGACAACTAGATTTTATATTAAGCAGTTCTGTCATTTCACCTTAAATAACAAACAAGAGTCACATTGTTGGTGCTAATGGAAAACTCAAATGTATTACAACCAACCCATACCACTTGTAATAAAGATATATTGTTTTCGTAAATATTCTAAGATATTCAATGTTATGCACATTAAAATGTGAAACTTCAACCTCTGTTATTGGTCGCATCATCAACATACGAACACCAGCCCTCCCGGGAAATCATTACGTGTCGAAGCGTCACGTACACTTACACAATTCATGAAAGATGATTTACTAAATTGACTGAACTGGAACGTCGAATTGCTGTTTTATTAAAAACATGATATTTTATTGCTAATTTAATAGAAATTGACGTGCTATGAATATAAAAAATATCCGTATACTTCCTCCATTTTTCAGTTCGTTTCAAATTGCTGCGTGATGCGTGGGTCGTGGAACCAATCCTACGGGGAGATTGCATAGTGAAATTACATTGTGAGATATTTCCCAATTTGGAAATTGCAGGCTGAATCACCTGGTTTTCCGAAAAAGAAGATGGTTATATAGCTCACAGCGGACGTAACCTGTCGGTCCCGGTTACAATCTCAGGATTCTCGTAATTATCGTTAATACCCACTTTTTTTTTTTTGTTTATCTTTACTTATATCAGGGAACAGGGAAGAAGGGGCACTAAAGTCAGAATACGGGAGTATATCCCAGTCTGACTGCGGAAGTCCAAATACTTTTGTATGTTTATAAGCAATAGTTTTATAAGCGAATAGATTAAGAACATTGTTTACTTTTGGAAAATAAATTATTATTATTATCGGCAGATATATTCTTTCACAGCCATAGGCTGGTATTACCTGTAATACGGGTTTTAACCAAGTAATTACAGGGTGAATAGTTTTAAGAAGTGTGGTGTGTATTATCTTGTTCAACCATGTTATCATCAAGTTGCATGAATTTTCTTACAGTGCGGCAAGTATTTAAAATAGCTGCTTTTTGGAGTAAATTAATTAAATTGTTTGGAAGGTTTAACAGTTTAAGGCTTTGGTGAATGTGATGCGGCACAACGCCTGTGGTCGATAAAACTATGGGTACTAAATAATAATTATTATTATTATTACACTCATTAGGCCCGCGTGGTGGGTTACGGCCTAATTTTCCTTTGACTATGTTATGTTGGGAGGCCTATTCTTTGAAGTGGGATGTTATATGCTAATGATAATGATAATAAGTCTTCCTGATTCTCTGTGGACTCTCTCGGGATTCGAAACACAACCCCCACATCACGAGTGATCTAAGGCAGGACTCAGATCGGAGACAGTTGAAATATACATTTTGTAAAATACATCTACTAACTAATAAAGTACTCCTCTTAACGTTAAAATAGTTAGTAGGTCACTACCAAGCTATTTTGTAGCAACTCCCCAATAGTCCGATTCGCCGACGTGACTGTAACATATATGTTGGCGCATACATATTCAAAACGAGTCTGTGGCCCGTTGCCATGTACAGAAAAAGCGTAAGTCGGTAGCAAAACAACTTTAGGGATGTCACACACGTTACGCCAAATCCATTATCACCGTAACTAACTTTGTTTTAACCGAAATATCTCTGTAAATAAGAGGAAGTATGTTTAAATTGATATCTATATAATATGATGGGTTATTTTAAATGCTGAGGTCTTTAAGATGCCTCTTCTTTAAGATGGTCCTTGTGAAAATGTAACACCCATCTTCGGCCAGCAGCAAAGTCATTTAGAAAATAAGATGGGTTACTTTTAGTAGACATAATTTCTTCTTGGCAATCCCGTTGCACAATTCTAGTATTAATAACCAAACAACAACTATATACTACTATATATATATACATTGCTAATACGAGAAAATAACATGAATCTGTGAAATTATCCGTGAATATGGTTACCGAAGTCCATCTTCACGCTTCTTGTAAATTTGTACGCCTACTAAGGGCAAGACATAGTGTTACATGCTAAAACTATGACCAAACATCTGTTTATTATTTGCCACCTATGTCTAAACAAATAAATGATTTCATTTCATTTCTTTCATTGAAAAATTATACCTAATGTTCTACATAACACATGCTATAATAACTTCAATGTAATAAACATATTCCGTTTGTATATCATCCATTAAGGAAGTTAAATGCCATTCTAGAATTCATAAAATATATTTTATAGAACATTAAGTTGTTAGCCTTTAAGATGTCGTTAGTAACCCTAACGTGTAAGAATATTGTTACAAATCTAATGGACCTGGTCTGAAATAAAATAATATGATTATATGTTTCGTAATCTTAAGCATTCACGGCCAAATAGTGGCCCGTCCTTGCAGGCATGTGTGGGGCCGACGCCAACAGCACAGAGGCCTTTTTTCGAATGTTTAATCTTTGTAAGTGTTACACGTGACGGATGCCATCACAGAATGTATATTATTATTATTATTGATTGATTTCTTTAAGTAACAAATCTTCATAAATATATAAAAAAATAAATCTAGAACATTACATAATCGCCATAAAACATAAGAACGTTTTAATTACCATACATGTCAAGGAAGTGATAGATAATCGATGTAATGAGCAAAAAATTAGCAAATCCCGATATTAAATATACATTGTAGTTGATGACCCTGCAGAACCGGAGTCAAGCCTCCGCACCAACTGGTTGTACGGGTTCCGATCATTGGGCGTAATGACGACCATATCTTACAAAATAATCATTGCAAAACCACCTTTCATTACTGTTCCTTAAAGTCTAACTTCGTTTGTGCCAACCCTGGCCTAGTGACGTATGAAAATATAGAACCTTCCATCTCGTCGTCCCTTACTCTCTCGAAGTAAACACATAAGTGTATCCCTCTCTGAACAGCTGTCACCGGCAGTTTTCACAAACATTGATACTTGAAAACGGGATACTGAGGTACTTGAGTCCTAAACGGGTTTCAATTGATTTCCTTTGAAGCTGTATATTTGTATGTAAACGTTAGCGGACACTCGCTTTATCCGGTGAATTTAAACTACCGGGTAACAAGTAAAATTAAACGGGATAAGAATGACGTAACATCGTTGCTCGGTGTCCGGGCGTAGTGCGCATTGAGGAGATCATAACTGTCTATCAGTTTTGGTGCCTTCTTCAAATGACGCCTTTGTCATGGTTCAGGCAATCACTTACCATCAGGTAAGCGTCCTGACCGTCCTGTATACTATTAACATAAAAAAACTTACATCGATCAAGACAGACCAGTAACTGATTACAAAAGGATTCGAATTTAAAAGTACCTTCCATTACAGGTTATGCAAGACCAGCAACTCCAGCAGTGGACGTGCAGTGGATAGGTGACCACAACTTTATATCTTGAGCTCCTCCATGCTTTAAATGTCATGTTAATCCCGTTAGCTCGGCTGCTTTTTAAGAAGTCGTTAGGATCGGGCACAGTAAGTAGACTCAAAGTGGTTGGCAGACCAGACAGGCCGAAAAGTTAAACCTTTTTGGCGGGTAATGTAGAGGGACATAAGGGCCTCCTTCTCGTTTTCCCTTCCTTCTTCTTTATAATTAATAAACATTATTTAAAAAGTTGCGACAAATGAAAATGTTTTGTCACAAATTTCCTTCAGTCTCCACCATCGACTTTTTGCAAGTCGTCTGTCTATCGATCCGAAGGGCGTCCCACGCTACGCTTGCCAAGACGCGGTCTCTTCTCCATATCTCGTCTGCTCCAACTGCCATCGGTTCTGCATCATGCGTGACCAGCCCACTGCACTGTCACTTGCCGATCGGAAGGGCTACGTCCAGTAACTTTCAGTTTTATACGAATTACATATTGGATTTCCTGAAGTTCCCTAAGAGAGGCCTTTAGTTCTCCTACGGATTAAATCATTTCTGATCGTATCCCTAAGAGAGGCCCCGAGCATAGCTCGGTCCATTGCGCGTTAATTGACTTTGAAACTAACACATCAGTCGTTTTAAATTCCCTTAACAATCTAGTGCAATAAACTTCGTATAGAAACCCGATCGTCCCACAGAATCTGTGGATCAATACCACAAACCAATAAATATCCTGTTCAATAAAAAAGCAAAAACTTACAAAACAAAGCCTTATCAGACGTCAGTATAAACTTTATGCACCAAAGACCGGGACTCCCTGTAGCTGTCTCCCTTGCACACGTTGCGATAGAACGGGATAAAAAATACTGGTTCAGACCGGTTGAGGTCCGGGAGGGTAATTGGGGCCCGTAGTCTTTCTAAAATTTGTCTCTTATGAATTTTTATGCCGCGTGGGCGAAGGTTTTTCGAGTAGTATGGTGAGTTTGTGGTACTTACTACGAAAGGTGATGGCTATAGCTATGTACTATATGTATGATTATATATATCATTTGATAACATACTCGTATCCCTTAATACGCTATAATCAACTGAATGGTTAGATTTACTGATAACCAATTAAACTTGCACTTATAAACGGACTGTCTAAGATGTTCGTATACAAATGAACTAAAATCCAGCTATTAATTCAATCTTATTATCATTAAGTAATAAAAACATGAATCCTCTGAAAATGAAAGTTTTAATGTAACATGGGTAGTGACATTAAATAATCTTTACCTGGGCTACAGTGTTATCAGTACAATGCAACTCAAGCAATATGTTTAGCTTATATCAATATCATTTTTATCTTAAGTTAGCTTCATCTTACTCGTAAATCAATTGTGTCACTTAAAAAGTTTGCAATGACCACCGTTATTACCATTTGTATTGTTTTTAGATCTTTTCGCCCTTGTTACTTATTATTGAGAACCGTCAAGGTACTCGTAAGAAAGCTAAGACTTATTAATGGTGTACTAATGTAATTTCAGTATTTTTTTATGTAATAGTCTACAGGACAGTCTGAATGCTCACCTGATGGTAAGTCACACGACTGACCATGACAAAGCTGCATTGATGGAGACCAACTATCAGTTGATAGATAGCTGACAACTATCAGTTGATAGATAGCTATTATCCCTCCATACAATGCGCAGCCGCTGTCCACCCGAAACAACAGATGTGAGGTCTTTTACACCCGGTAATTTTACTAGCTACATTACCCCCACCACGAATCACAGAAGAGCAAAACATTTATATAACACGTGACGATATCTGGCACTGCGTCCATGAGACTCGACCGAGTCTACACAGCATCTAGCCTCTAAGAAAAAGCTATTAAACAAACTAAACATGTTCATCCAACCGAGTCTTCGCGTCCTACTGTTATAATTTTACGACTCCCGAGCTTTTTTCTTGAAGTACCGCAATATATTCTTCGTTGTAAAAATGGCCCTCCCCAAAGATAGTACAATTTCAAAGTCCCGAAGAAGTTTTTATCAAATTACTGACTTAGTATTTACTAATATATCTATAATGTATATAAGTATGACATGTAATGTCTTTTAAACAAGATAGCTTGAGTTTTCGATGTAGATTACAGCTAACTCATGCTTTAAGGAATTCCTGCCTGCTGAACGTAGTCAAAATTTACCATTAAAGAAGCAGGTCGATCAATTTTACGCTTATAATTGAAACCCCCGGGCAAAAGGCCATGGCAGTCATATTGGAAATTTATACATTCCCGAGAACGGCCTTTGATAAACTGGATGGCATAATCTTGCAATAAATATATTTTATGGCTCCCTTAAAGGCCGCGTGGATATTTAAAGCAATATTCGAGGGGCCTTGTAGGCCGATAAATTATTCTTAAATTACAAACTGATAACCACCATGCGGATCCCCCTTAACTTCCTGGGTATTTATTCAAAGGAAATTTTTAAAAATTGTGACATTCTGAAACGACCTGAGGTATTGTGTTTAATCAAAGCTAGTTTATTTTGTATTAAACAGAAGGCAAACGAAAATATGGATCACCTGATGGTAAGTGACACCGCCACCCATGAACATTTGTAAGACCAGAGGTCCCAGAAATGTATTGCCGGCCATCCAAAAGTGTGTAAGCTCTTTTTTGACGGTGAAGACAAAGTTCATTTCACAGTTTTATAGTCATCAGATCATTATAATATCCCCACCGAGAAGCACCAGCTTACCTGTTGAGGGTGTATTGGCCTTAGTCATCCAGCCGGGCTCAGGGCGGATTCGCCGACTTCAAGCATAAACATTGAATTTCTTCGAAGGCGTGCGCAGGTTTCCTCAGTTTCGTTCTATTTAACTGATCGCAGGTAAAGGTCCGATTCTGCGTCAGATATCCCGGACCTTCGCCATTCTCATCCAGCCTCACCAGCGACCTTTTGCAAGTCGTTGGCCTGCCGGTCCGGTCGTCCTAAGCTACTGTCGCCAAGACGCAGTCTCCCCTCTAAAACTCGTCTGCCGGGTTACGCAGCCGAATGCTGGTTGTGCACTAAACCACAGAGGCTAAAGTGCCTCTGTGGTTTAGTGGACACCAGCATTAATCGTCAAAATATTCTTGCCACATAGAAAACAGTGTATAGATAAACGCTGAAATAACAAAGTGTGAGTGTGTGCTGTGTGTATCAGTGGCTGCGCGCACGCCGGTAGCAAGACCGGTTTCCATTAAATACTTTTTCCCGTTTTTTAACGTTCGTTTTTTATTTTGGTCCATCGCAGAATTAATAGCCCCGACTTAATCGTGTATCTTGTGAGGTTAGGGTGCGGTCAGCCGTCGTTATTTTTCCATTACAATAAAATTTAACTAAAATAGTGTTTTATTATTCGTTTGAAATAATCTCATCTCTTTCCCAATTTGTTAAGCTTTTGTTCAGGTATAGCGTATTAGGGCCCCAAAACTTGTGAGGACGTGATTTCAGCTGGTCCATTCGTGTCTCCCTCAGACAGATGGCTCCCTCTCTCTTCAACCTATTCAGAAAATTGGAATGGAACGTGTTATGCTCGGGATCTCTCTTAAGGATAAAATAAGAAATGATATTATCCATAAGAGAGCTAAACCGACAAAGCCCGCCGGATAAGCAAGTTAAAATGGCAGTGGGCCTGGTCACGTATTGGCAGAACCGATGGCCGTTGCAGACGAGTTCTGGACAGTGAAAGACCGCGTCTTGGCAAGCGTAGCGTAGGAATGCCCGCTGCAGGACCGGATGACCTTGCGAAGGTTTGCCTTGGTGAGGCTGGAATAAAGAAAAACGGAACTCTAGCGCAGTAGCGGGATTTTCTAGCGCAAGAATAGGGGAATTTAATGTCCAGACGGATCCACCTGGAGGTAATTACACATCACCCTGTTATATACCAATGTTTTGCCAGCCCTTTAAATATGGATACGTTCTTTGAAATGCACTCAGATTAGGTATCTCACATAAGAAAGAAGAAAGAAAAACATCTTTATTCAATAAATCTGTTTACAGATACTCTTATCTTGTCAATTGTTTTATTATCTTTTTTTCCTTGTGACAATGCCACCGGTTCGGAATACCTACTTAATCTTCGAGAAGAGCCGGCCAGAAACTCGAGTCACTCTTTTAAACAAATATATATATATACATATTGACGACCCATTTGGTGTAGCGGTTGAGACTCGGCTGCAACACCAAGGGTTTCCGGGTCGATCCCCGGGCAGTAAAACATTTTGTGGTGCATGAACATGTCTGTTTGTATGGCTGGTGTTTTCCTATGTATAACATGTATGTATTTACAAACAAAAAAAATGTATTAAGTATTATTTTTCCGTTGTTTAGTCACCATAACAGGCTTCACGCTTAACTTGGACTAATGGCGCTGTGTGAATGTCCAGTGGATATTGATATTTATTTATTTATTTATTTATCAGGTACTGAAATTAATGCTTTTTATTTAATTGTTAAGTTCTCGTTTTTTTATGTCAATTTGTGGTGTCTTTCCTGTGTGATATCTTTGCTCTTCTCCTTTATTTTCGTATTGTTATAATGTAATTGTTAAATATAATTTTATCTGCTCATATTCATCATCATCTCATTAAGTCCCCACCGAGGGGCCACGAGCCTACCCGTAATAGGGTGGATTAGGCTTAGTGCGTTCCACGCGGGCCCAGTGCGGATTGGACAACTTCACACACAACCTTAGAATCTCTTCGCAGGCGTGCATGAATGGTTCCTCAGATGTTTTCTTCACGCGTAAGAGCGTCGGATAACGTACATATATTTTTCGAAAATTCGCAATACATT
>PQWD01003152.1:0-18793 GCA_019425675.1 Leucinodes orbonalis
AAAATTAGATAGAACAGAAGGACATGAACGTTTTCGAATAGTTTGCCTTTTATTTATTTCTGCGAGACAATGCAAAAATATTATTGTCAGAGCATTCATATTTAACAGAAAGTATTTTAAAATGCTTAGCATCAACGGAATTTCAACTATTTTAGATTTTCTTCAGGAAGACACAGAACGTCTTACAGTTTTTAACAAAATTAAGTTTTGCTCAGACTTTGACATAAAGAGTCATATTTTTAATAAATATTTCTCTGACCAGTTTTAAATGGAATCGGTTTACTTTAGGAAAAGTACGAGCACAAAAGCAAATAGTGACTGGAATTACCAGGTAGTTTTATTAAATAATATTTATATTCATATTACACAGAAACGAGTTTATTATTTAGTAAATTGTGGATTTCCTTGAATGTTTATTATATAATCATATTTCCTTAACATACTTTTAGTTTGGATATCATGTTACATGGTGGAATACCTGCAGGTTGTATTACAGAATTTATGGTCTTCGCTGACTCTGGTAAAACACAGTTATGTTTTCAATTGGCAGTCAATTGTGCCAGAAGTTTTAAGAACACAGTACTTTACATTGATTCCAAAGGAGATTTTTCAGCAGTCAGAGTACAAAAAATATTGGCAGCATATCATTTGTCACACGACGTATGTACAGTAATAAGTCTTATTAGTTTCTTTACTAAAATTTTGTTGTAGAAAATATCTTATACATAAGTCCTTGATCTTATCTGTTCTTCCTGCCATAGGAGTAATGTTTTTGTATATATCTGTGTCAGGCTGAAGGATAAGACAGGTAGTGAAACAAACTTCATTATATTTGTAACGGGACTATGATTCCAACTTTGAAAATATGGGTGCATTATAGGCACAGTACAGTTGCCACTTCAACAGGTGGGCTGTGTGCTTGATTACTAAGGGTTTTTTTTGTTAAAATCTGAATACTAAGTTGTTGTAAGTAGCACAGGTATAATGGTTGTAACTCACAAAACATGAATCTATTGTCTATATGCATGCTATGTTCCAGCAGCTAACAAATAAGTAATAGTAAAATGTTTGACAGGAGATGGCAAAAATAATGAATAGGATTAAAATTGTAAATATCTGGAACATGGAGGACATAGTAATATTACTTCAGAATATCAAGAACAAAACAATCAGTTTTGAATATTTATCTTTAATAATAATAGACTCATTACCATGCCTGATGTTTCAATATCTCGGAGATGAAAGCAAAGTTGGTAAGATTTTACTTTTCTTACAATTGTATGTTGTGTGGTAATTTGCATTTTGTGTACTTTGCTATTCTGCCCCTTTTAATAAATTCCCAGTATTTAAGTCTATCAAAATTTAAAGTGTATAACAACTTTTGAAAAAATAAATTGGTAGATTTTAACACTCCCTAATTGCGCTTTACATTTGTCTTCCTCATCTAAAGAGATAAAACAAAAAGAAAAATGTTCTATGTTGATATTGGTAAAGGGATTCCGATTCTCTAAAGAAAGTCCGAATACCAGCAAGTCAGTAACTTGTGACGTCAGTATGAACCATCACTACCCTTATTTTACATGAAAGTTAATATTAAAAAGTTAGTAACTAGTTGTGTACCAGTTGGTAGCCAAACCGTTACAAGCAGTACCATTGATTTTAAAAGAAATTACTTTTTAAGATGGATGGATAATGCTAAAATCAGGATGCAGGTCACCAATGCAGTGAAAACAAACTAAGCACATTAATAGATTTTATTTTTAACCAATAGTACAACTGGTATCTTCATATACATAATTTTGGAGCTAGTATTTTATGGATAAAAGTTATTAAGGTTTACCATTTCGAGGTAGTTTACGGCTTTCAGCATTCAATGAGCAATTAGAAATAAACATAAAGCGATATTCTACATTGCTCATTTAATAATATAGGCATATAGACATGCAAATAGTAAAATGTAATAATTATTTATCCTCATGATGTAAACTAAGGGTAGTGACTGGGCCATCCTTCGGTCACAGTAACTTCTGTATTATGGCAACAGAGACAGTATTTTATTATATATATCATATAGTCAATTAGTATAAGATTGTAGTCCGAAAGATAAACTCTCAATAATATATGACTTAATCTTTACAGGATTAGTGCTTTTAAATAAATTTGTCAATTACTGTAAGTTTCTATGTAATGAAATGGCAGTAAGTGTTGTTTGTACCAATATACAAACTAGGTGGGTGGAACAGGATGTATCTGATTTGGAAGGTAATTTTCTTTTATGTAAAAATACTAAAAATTGCCAGAGATTTGTACCCCGAACTATGATGCACCAAATTGAGTCAATAGAACTTATTTTTAAACTTGATTTTCAGATGATAGAGAACCAACTTCAACAGCATTTAGAGATGTGCATACAGAAAAATTGAATCGGTGTTTGGGAATTATTGGCGTCAAAGTACCTGCACTTTTATTGTTACTCGAAAAAATGACAAGCAATGAAACAAATGATAATAAGATTTCAGTCACAAGTATAAGTAGCAATACTGAAACGAGAAAATGTATATTAAAATTGAATGCCAGTGGTATTTATTCATAAAGCACTTGAATAAATAAGTCTGAAGCTTTATATCTTATACTTATTCTTGCAAAAGCTTTTTTGTAGATATAAGGGATTTACGTGATTACTCTTAGGTCTCCATAAAGTTTGCCACTGGAGGCAACTAGAAAAATGACCATTATTTCAATACAAGCAGATTATAATATATAGGTACCTATGACCAAGTGATTGTTTAGGCGATGTCGAAGTTTTAAGAGGATGGGCGAAACTGTGGCTTTAAGTTTGGACACTGCGAAGGCCATCGATTGGGATTGTCATAAAGCGCTACTTTTGAAGCTTTCTTTATACATAACTAAGAAGATATAGTTTTAAAAATGAAACTATATGAGATATCTCTTAGTACTTTTTTTTGAAAATGGTATAAGTGTATCAGGTTTACTTAACACCTATATAGGCAAATTTAGTTTACGACACGTGGAATTTTAATGCACCTGAGTGATTTAAGTTTACATAAAGTGTATTTAGTTCACCTAGGTGAAATAAATAAAAATAAAAATGTTTGAATCTAAAATGTTTGAATAAGGTAAGTTTAATATTTTGTACATTAGAGAAACAAATATATTTTAGTATGTTGTTAATTTATATTTACCCTTTAACTGGCGCAGTTGCATATATTTAACAGACAGTGGTTTTTCTATTGTATGTTGTATTTATTGTGTCTGGAATCACGACGGTAAATAGGTTATACCTACCTACTTTTTCATACATTGTTTGCTTTAGTTGATCCACCAAAAACATTCTGTAAAACTTAGCAAGTCTCGATGAGCTGCTTGATTATCTCTAAAAAGTAATGAAATCAAGACAAAGACGTGCCAAGTCTAAGGTTCCTTACTGCAATTAATTAATTATTATGGTTGATGTTGTGTGACTTGGCCGTTGAAGAGTACACAAGGATACAAAACTAGGTGCTTCATGACACCATTGCACCAATCTGTCGCCAAAACCGCTACCCATTGACGGTACAAATTTGCCACTTGGAAAACGGTGATTCAATAGCCCATCGATTGTAGGCTTGATAAAGCCACTAACGTATAAAGAATGTTCAACGGCCAAGTCACACAACATTAACCATAATAATTAATTAATTGCAGTAAGGAACCTTAGACTTGCACGTCTTTGTCTTGATTTCATTACTTTTTAGAGATAATCAAGCAGCTCCATCGAGACTTGGCTAGATTTTTTACAGAATGTTTTTGGTGGGATTTTACTTCTTTTTGTAGAAACTTGAAAGGAATATTAGACGACCCATTGGGTGTAATGGTTGAAACGTCGGCTACTACACCAAGGGTTCCGGGTTCGATCCCGGGCAGTACCTACAAATATTTGTGTGCACCAACATGTCTGTTTGTATTGGTCTAGCGCGCTCGACTTGGCGGGGGCACTACCGTGCCCCCGATTTTTGACATCGGATGAAGCGGCCCACCATGTTAAATATATATTGTTTAAAGGCGGTATGTCAATCTCTTATAGTTTGGCTGGGCTCTTTTGTTATCTAAGCAGGGTCACCAGGTACTCCAGATCTTCGATTATCCAAGTTATTATAGTTTTCCCTTTATGTAACCATTAAACCCTGACTCTGTACCAAATTTCAGCTCTGTGAGTTAATGGGAAGTACTAGTTCTATTTTGATGATTTTGTTATCTAAGCAGGGTCACCAGGTACTCCAGATCTTCGATTTTCGAAGTTTTCATAGTTTTCCCTTTATGTAGCCATTAAACCCTAACTCTGTACCGAATTTCAGCTTTCTGAGTTAATGGGAAGTACTAGTTCTATTTTGATGATCATGAGTGAGTGAGTGAGTGTCTGTCGAAAATGCGAAACTTTGCTTTCGCTTAACGTCGGAACTAAATGACCTACAGACTTGAAATTTTGGATTTAAAGTAAGTTATTATATCTTACTAGATGACGAAAATTTCAGCGCTCTGGTATTATCCAAAGGTTCTCAAATCGGGGCCTGAAAATGCGGCGAAATGGATCCTGTAAAGGATGGTACGGCAGTGTTTGCTTCGCGCTCGACTTGGCGGGGGCACTGCCGTGCCCCCAGATGTATGAATGAATTTACTCAGGTTGCTCCGCCAAAAGCTAAAAATCACTGATTCACTCTTTTAGTGTAAGTTATACTGAGCTATTGCCTTTTTTCACGTGTGCGTTACCCTAGCAGGAAAGTATGTCCCAGAGTGATATGAGTGGTACCAATGTTTTGTGCTCAATTTACTATATATGTGCGCCAAATATTATATATGTGCATCCAGCCGTTTTGGAATAAATCGAAAAAAACAGTTCCTGCTAGGGTAACGTTTTTCTAGCAGGAAATTTTTTAACAAAACATCGGAGAGAAAAAATAATTATCATCATCATCATCTTCTTAGCGATATTCCCGGTTACTTTCGGAGCTTACGCTCCGAAGCCCAGGGTCCGCTTTCCGACACTTTCTCTTCACTTGCACGATCTTTAGCATCCATAAATGTTACACGCATTAGCCCGCATGTCATCCTTACGACGTCAGCCAACACTTCTTGGCCTGCCCTTCTACCGGACCGGCGGAGGTGGAATGGCCAGACCATTTATTTCCACATAGCTTGCTGGTTTCCGTAAACGTGGCCATACCAGCGTAGGCGACACTCTGCAGCTTGTCTGCAATGCCATGAACAATGAAGGCTACCCCGGATGCGGGAGTTTTTTAAACGCGATCTTTCCGCTGATCCCACACATCCATCGAGCATGTTCATTTCCGTGACCCGCAGCTCCTGCTTGTGTCGCTCAAGTATCGGCCACGTTTCACTGCCGTACAAAAAGGACAGGCCTAATGATGGATTTATAGACCGTGTCTTTCAGCTTACCGGCATTTTAGGTCACAGATGACACAGTTCCCTCACGCCATTTGGCCCAAGCAGCGGCAATACGTTGCTTGACGTCGCAATCGATGTCTCCGCGCCGCGTGAAGTACCATCCCAGGTATTTAAACTTGTCCGTTCGCTCGACCTCGGTCGCACTATGCGGATGGATGAGGGACAGTTGTATTGCAGGCCAGGTACTCTGTCTTCGCCACATTAGTTGCATTAGTTACTGCATAATACAACCTAGCCTACCCGCTCAACTATTAATCTCCTTTAAATAAGATATCACTATTAAAAATGGAACAAGTTCAACAGTCCCTAGCACACATGTCAGAAATATTTCAACAGAGAATGTCCAAGTTTGAAACTGATCTATGTAAAAACACTACACAAGCATCATCTTCGACTCCTATGGAGTTGGCTGCTGAGTTTTTATCCTTTAAAAGCTTCATAATGGATGCTATGAATACCCTTCAACAGCAGATTCAAATCCTTGCCAAAAGTGTTGATAGTCTGGAGATGCGAAGCCGTAGAAAGATTTTACTTCTTCACGGTGTGCCAGAAGTAAAAAATGAAGACACGTCTCAGATTACTGTAGATATACTGACAGAGCGTGTAAAGATTGAAGGTATTACAATTAAAGACTTTAGCCGGTGTCACAGAATGGGCCGTGCAATACCAAATAAAACTAGACCACTTGTTGTTAAGTTCCGGGACGTTGCCGTTCGTGACAAAGTATGGATGTCCAAGTCTGCATTAAAGGGTTCCGGTTGCACAATGTCGGAGTTTTTGACCAGGGCACGGCACGTCGTATTCATGGCAGCGCGGGAACGTTTTGGTATAAGAAAGTGCTGGACAAAGCAGGGTGATATATATATCATCGATCATGAAGGTACCAGGCTTCGTGTCACCACAGTTGAAGAGGTTCAAAAGATTCCACTTGAGACTCCTAAATCGGCAACGATAATTAAATCTTCGTCACGAGTCAAGCGTTCGGCAGCAACCAAAAAGTAGTTTGTATTTACTTTAATATTTCTATTTTTAGTTTTGTATGGGCTTTAGAAAATAATTTTATATCTTTTATTTGTTTTTGTATTAACAAAGTTACGTATATAATTGATGAATACTATCAATCTGTTTACATTTATTTTGATTTATTTTATGTCAATAGGTGTCAACGTCAACCATAGACTATTGTTTTCTTTTCTTTCTCTACCAATCAAAGCATTGGAATACATACGCATTAGACCATAGTATTTTTTAATTATGTTCCATTACTGTTGAGTTTTATGAATTTTTGTTTGCTTTGTATAATGTTTATCTTTTATGCGGGTGAGCGGTGTGTTCAAGTGTAATAATTTTATAGCATATAATTATATATATTTATACGTTAAAATTATATTATATATTATTAAGAAAAACGTTTTATAAACACGTTTTATATACATACATTTATTTATTATTTTTAATTGTTATTCTATTTATTAATAAAAAATCTGTCTTTATTTAACATGTTACAACAAGATAGTGATTCTGATTGTTATGTTACCGCAACCGATAGTGATGATAGTTTTGTAAGCATACCTTCGCTCAGTAAATGTCTGGATACTCAGTTTTTTGGCCTAGAAAGAAATTTTAATGCTGTTCACATAAATGCTCAAAGTATTCCGGCTCATTTTCCTGATTTATTGATGAATTTAGACTGTACAAATATTCATGCTATACTTGTTTCTGAAACGTGGTTAAAACCATGTCTCCCATCCACGTCTTATTCACTTCCTGGTTTCCAAATAATTAGGAATGATCGTGCCTGTGGAGGCGGTGGTGGCGTAGCTATTTATCTTCGTAGTCAAATTCCTTACACTGTTATAGACACGTCATCACAGCCGCCGCCACAAAATGCTGGCGAGCACCTCTTTTTAGAAATAACTCTTCAGAATACTAAAGTTTTGCTGGGAGTTTATTATTGCCCTTCTTTGCGTATAAATTTCTTTTCTTCCTTTGAAAGCCTATTAGAAAAACTTACTCCATCCTATACTCATACTGTCATCATGGGAGACTTTAATACTTGTCTTCTTAAAAATAACTTCCGTTCAGTAGCTTTACGTTCTGTCTTTAATGGGGTTGATATGTCAATACTACCACTCTCTGCCACCCATGATGCACCAATATATCATTTATGTTTTAAACATAACAATACCTACCATACCATAACAATAATCATGTTGCAAAGTANAAACGCCTTGATTTGAAATGTACGTACATAACACTTATGTTACGTCCACGCACCTATTATCATTATTACCCTAAAATGTCCACTCCTGAACGGAGGACAATTAATTTCTCTAATGGTTACCACACGGAGCGCTCCCTAGTAGTAGATATCTATCAAAAATAATAAATTCTGTAATTGATGCTAAACATGGACTGGACAGCTCTTAAATGCCGAGACGGTTGATGAAAAGTTAAACCTGTTCAACTCAAACATCGTAAGCCTATATGATAAACATGCCCCTATCCGTGCCATAAAAATTAAACATCTTCCTTCTCCATGGCTCACGGATGATATAAAATCTTTATCTGCCAAAAAAGTCTCAGCAAAATCAAAATTTAAACATCGACCTTCAAGCACAAACTGGAATAAATATGTACAGCTACGCAATTACTGTAATAAGGTGTGTAGAAACGCTCAACGCCAATTCTTTCATAAGTCTGTAGAAAATGGTGACCCAGTGAAAGTCTGGAAATTTCTTAGATCTGTGGGAATAGGTAAAATTAAACAAGCTCCGTCAACAAACTTAGATATTGACTCTCTTAATAAACATTTCTCGTCTTCGCCTCTTGTAAATATGGTGGCGAAATCTGAAACATTAAATTATCTTTCTTCACTTCCTATTCCTGACTATTCATCTTTTAATTTTAGTACTTTCTCTGATTGTGATGTTAAGAAGAGCATTCTTTCCATAACCTCAAATGCTGTGGGTAGTGACTGTGTAAGTCGTAAAATGATACTTCCCATCCTTGAAGAAGTCCTTCCCGTAATTTCTCACATCCTCAATCACTCCATAAATACAGGCATATTTCCCTCAGCGTGGAAAGATGCCCAAATTGTACCTCTACCTAAAACTTCCAATCCTACAATTTTTTCCCAGTATCGTCCCATTTCCATATTACCATTTTTATCCAAAGTCCTTGAGCGTCTTATTCATAACCAGCTTAGCTCTTTTCTCGTAAAGAATCAACTACTCAATCCGTATCAGTCTGGTTTTCGACCTGGTCACAGCACTACCACAGCACTTGTTAATATTACTGATGACATAAGATCAGGTATGGAGAGAGGAAATCTGACAGTCCTGGCTTTGCTCGACTTTAGCAATGCATTTAACTGTGTTGATTTTGATCTGCTTGGCATCCTTCGCTCTCTTAACATATCTCCAACAGTGATTGACTGGTTTCGAAGTTACCTGTCTGGACGCCGTCAGCGGATACGCATTGACAATTCTGTGTCAGCTTGGTGTTACGTCTGTTGGGGTGCCGCAGGGTGGCGTGTTATCTCCCTTACTTTTTGCTATTTTTATTAATTCTATTTCTGATAATTTAATTTCAACCTACCACCTTTATGCAGATGACTTGCAAATTTATTCACAGGCTTCGTTGGATAATATCCCAAAAGCCATAGCTAATATTAATAACGATCTCGAACATATCGCCGACTGGAGTAAATCATATGGACTAAAGGTGAATCCTTCTAAGACCAAGATTATTATTATTGGTAGTTCAAGGCTAACCACACGAATTGATTGGTCAACTGTACCTTCAATAAAATTTGATGGAACAATCTTACCTGTGAGTCAAAGTGTAAAAAATTTAGGTGTAATACTTGACCATAATCTCACGTGGGGACCTCAAATACAGGAAGTGAGCCGCAAAATGTTTTCCTCTGCTGGATCACTTCGGAGATTACGTAACTTCCTCCCAACTGCTACTAAAATTGCGCTTGCACAATCTCTTCTTCTTCCAGTGCTTGACTATGCGGATGTCAGCTATCTTGATGTTACGGAACAGCAACTTAATAAACTGGAGCGACTCCAAAATTTTTGTATTCGGTTCATATTTGGTTTACGTAAATATGACCACGTATCTGAATTCCGTTCCAAACTCAAGTGGTTACCCATACGTCATCGAAGAAACACTCACATTGTCTCTCTCCTTTACACAATCCTCTTCAATCCCTCCTCTCCTGCTTACTTGAAGCGTCGTTTTGAGTTTCTATGTGACACACACGGTCGTTCTTTGAGATCGTCTGATGACCTAAAACTGAGTACGCCATTGCATTCCACGAAATTCTTTGATCAGTCTTTTACTGTCCAAGCAGTTCGCCTGTGGAATGCCTTGCCAGTTTCTATCCGGAAAGCTAGACACCTAACTGCTTTCAAAGATATGGTAACATCGCACTATTTATCATTAAAATAGTCGCTTTCTTCTTTTATTTTTATCTCATTATTGTTTTAATTTTTGTTATGTATTTATTTAATCATATTTATGGTAGCATAGATATAAAATGTATATTAATATGTATGTTTATTTGTATTTTATTTATTTTTTATAATTTATTTCGATTTTAGAATTTATTTCAATTACTTTGTATTATTTCAATTATTTACTTTGTATTGTTTCAATTATTTACTTTGTATTGTTTCAATTATTTACTTTGTGCAATTAAACCGCCGTCCTTTTCTATTGTAAAATGTTGCTTAACTGTAAGGTTGCCTGGAAGAGATTGCTTATTAGCAATAAGGCCGCCTTTGTACTTTTTATTTTATTGTTAATTTTCTTTAAATTGTTAATTGTTCCGAAATTGTACAATAAAGAATATTCTATCTATCTATCTGATACCACCACCTTAACCACGATCCTAAAGCTACAATTTGTTAATTGAGATTTCCACTTTTGTAGGATCATCGGTATTGTGTATTGTAAAGATACGTAATTAATTTATATTTTAAGTCGTAAATGAATGGTGTAAATATTATACAAAAACAATACGTAAACCTCGGAACGTCAACGCCTTACTCTATGTAAAAATATTAAATATCTACTAACAAAGCCCTGTCTGTGAACCCGTATTTCATTTATGCTCTTAAAATCTATTCGGCATTTGTGATAGGCTACCAGGCCCGATTCGAAATTCTTCCAAATAATTCACAATTCATTAAAAAACAAATACGGTTCGACAGGCAGATAATTTTTCAGCAGAAAAACCTTAACACAGCGTCGTGATGCATCACGCTTCTCATTTTTAACCTAACCAACATCAAGGGTATTCTTATACATAGGTACCTGTTATCTCTAATCCGCCTGCTAATCGTGCAGTTATTAAATCGCGGAGTTTGCAAAAACCTTTCACTATCGTCCAACATACACTGGGCTGTTAAAGTACAAAAAAAGTTGATAAGTATAAAAATAAAATGTAATTATATTTGTATCTATGATCAGACACATGTAGGTGTGAAAATATGGTAAATTTGTTGAATTTAATTGGTCTAAGAGGGATAATTCCCGATTTCCAATAAGAGGCATCGGTTTTTTCAAAATAGCTGACATAAGCTGAAGACATCGAGAAATTTACAAATGGCGGCAATTAAAAGTTTGAGAGAATTCGAACAATGGGGTATACACACTTACTTCGTGCAATTTATTGACAACAAGCTAGGTGCACATGATTCAATCGCTGGTCAGGGCGAGCCGTTTGACGCCTGTAAACAAAGAGTACTTATAGTATGTACATAATTATACATACTATAAGTACTCTTTTTACTACATACTTTCAATAAACCACTTCAGATTTCTGTAGGTATTATCTTAGTAGACGAGTTCTAAGGTGGACGATCGCGTCTTGGTAAGTGTAGGTCGCTGTTGTAGGCTGGATGAGAAAAGCGGAGAACCGGTATATTTGGCACAAAATAAAATCAGGGCATCCATATCCTGCCCACATCAAATTTAGTTCTTGCCCTGCATGTCTCCAAAGGCATAGTATTACTATACGCCTGGCATCCGCGTATATTTTTCTAACTACTCCTGTTGGCCGCAAATGGCCTTTATTGGTAAATCTTTTACAGTTTCAACGTACAAGTGGCGCTCTCACCCCAGCCTTAATAACTTACACATTGATTTAAAGGTTCGTCCTAAAGTACCGTTCGGGGACGCGCGCGGCACACCCTTCGGGCGTTGGGGGCAGGGCTAGGTAGCCTAGCATATCTTTTGGGTTCATCACATGCCGGTAACGCAAATAGTTACTAAGCGAAGCGGGGGATCCTCGGATGTTGATTAAACCATTTATATATATATATACAATTTTCCCTTTAAAGGCTGGCAAGGCACTTCTTGCTCCTGTAAAGTTGCGTATGCCTATGGATGGCTGTATCATTTATCATTAGTTATTGAATAGTATGCTCGTTTGGCCTCCCATAACTTTGGAATAAAATAAAGGAACACGAATTTTCAGTTCCATTTTTTGTTACAGATTTTCAGTGACCGAATGTACGAATAATTTTCTCAGTAAGTACCAACCTTTTTTGCGATTGATCCATGATAATCAAATTTTGTACATTGGGTGGATGGAGAGCTGTAGTAATGCTGAATTTCGATTGTTTTTATTATAGAATCCCGTGGGAGCAATAAAGGGGAGCCGCCGGTAGTAACCGTGGGCTGTCATTATCAGTCAAACTTCGTGTACAGTTTACATGCTCCTTACGAAACTGATCTTTGGACACTGCTGGTGCTTACACCACGCAACACAACCATAGGTTATGTAAGTTACATATACATTCAGATTTAATGTGCCTGAAGAGTCGAAGACTATTAAAATTTGACGACCCATTTGTATTTGTGACAGTTTGGTTCGATCCCGGTTCAAACATTTGTGCATGAACATGGTTATGCATAAGTCATGTACATTCACCTGTCCTAATATTCCGCGACTTAAGTCCCGTAAACAATAGATTTTCTGTAGTTTTTCCATTTTAATATTGAGCAGAGGACTAGTTATCTGGTAAGGACACCACATATTATCGATAGGGCTATGCTATAAAAGAAAAATGATGCTTGGTCTAGGACCAAGCATCATTTTTCTTTTATAGCATGTATAAAAAATTCGGAACGCTCAGCCGTTATTCTTGAACGCCATCTAGTGTAAGTGCCGTTGATTTTTTACTTAATTGACTTAAATCCACTCGGAGCATCGGTGGCTTAATAGTGTGGACTGTCGCCTTCCTACTGGGAGGGCTGAGGTTCAAATCCCGACACGTAACAATGTGTTTTCGAATTTTCGAAAATATATGTACGTTATCCGACGCTCTTACGGTGAACGAATGTTTTCCTTGACCGTAATTGAGGAAACCTTCATGCACGTCTGCGAAGATATTCGAAGCTTGTGTGTGGCCCGCGTGGACGACTAAGGCCTAATCACCCTATACGGGTAGGCTCGTGCCCCTCGGTGGGGACGTTTAATGAGCTGATGATGATGACTTAAATTATGAGCTAATGTTATTGATGATGAAATTAAATAATACATTAGTATTATTTTGCCGGAACTACATGGTTACGTAATGTAAAATCAGGTTTGTAGCCAATAATGCACTGTCAGTGAAAGCATTGATGAACCGACGTGTTCCGTGTAATGCACCGGGCACACTGCATTTTCTGCCCGCATACGGTTTACTTTCCTCATAAATTTTACATTGGGTTTTAACAATAACACACAGATTTAATGCCTAAAATAAACGTAACAATGTAACATTATAGAGCAGTGGGAAACACCTATAGGATATATATACACCTATAAAGGAATTAGTGGAGCATTCCTCAAAAAGATCATGTTTGTTTAGCAAGATTTTCAAAGTTGGTTTGATCATACCGACCCAGGCTCAACTTATTGCTAATTTATCATTTTGAATGCTAAATATATAGCGGGAAAATCAATAGAAAAATATTGCTAGTTGGATCTTTTCCCCGAATAGCGAACAATGAAATAAATTAATTCACTCTAACCTAATTCTTTCGCTATAGACTTTATGCAGATACAGAATAAGTTAACAAGATGAAATAGGGAGCAAAATAATTAAATAATTTCCATTCTTTGATTAGTGATAAGTTTATAATTCTGATAAATGGAGCAGTAGCTACTCGTTAGGCCAGTTACTCATGTCTCTGCCCTTACAAAAAAAAAACTATGTAGTATCTAATGTACATATTATTACCAAAGCTAAACTCTATTTAATGCGTACAACCCATGCTAGATTCTATTTAATGGATACAAGGAAACCTTAATGTACCCATTTGCTTCCAGCTACCCTACGACCTAATTCAGACTAGCACAGAAGACTTCAGACAATTAAGCCTTTACCCACCAGCGGAATACACTGCCTGGACTGCTCTTGTCTCAGACTTCGGCTCTCGCACGCCATGGCTCAAAGGCCCTGAAGTAAAACCCCCGAATCTGACGGGAGAAATTCAGCCAAGGAGCTACAATATACGGGTGATACCGAAACATCAACTGGAAAAGAACAGTTCGACAGTGACTGCAGTCATCGCTTGGGATACGTTTGATGGTAATTTTTCTTTATATGGATAACCGCCGTTACAAATGACATTCATTCAAGCAATATTACATTGGATACATTATAAATAGCTGTTAAACTTAAACTGCTCTGTGTAAAATGCATCTGACATAAGTTTGTAAACGACATAGGTACCGTATGATCCATCATCCTAGTAGGTACCTATATTTTCTGATATTTTCAAATAAGCTGTGACAGAGGAGCGTGACATGTATACTAAAAGTTATAAAAGTTTTAGATAATAAATGATAGGTATATTTGTTTATTCGTTTTATAGTGTTTTGAGTAATACCTTTATTTATTTTTTACAGATGACGATATTTGCTTCGATTTTGTTAATAAGTGCAATGGACAATTAAAGGTGTTATGAAAATATCGTAAGTAATTACCTTCCTAATACTTTCTCTGCCATTACTCATCATGACCAATAAAAGCACAAAGAAGTGAAAATATCTTGAATAGCTCTAGTTGTACGAGTTAAGAAAAGGTACAAGACATTAAATTTCAAAACCTGGAAAACAAGAAAATTTGCCATTGCAAATTCTCCAGGTGTCCATTCCTGTTAAACACATGGGTATATTAATAGTACTTAAGTGTATGTTTACAAAATCAAGCTTATTCAAATATCACGCCCTACCAGCCCGGCGAAGGCCATAGTCGTGCGGTGTCCGGCCTGCCCCTGGGCGCCTCGTGCGAGGTCCGCTTGACGGGAAGTACGGGCTCACCGTGAAGCGCTATACTACTCCTGCCTGCGAGAAATGCAAGCTTGTAACGTACGTAGTTTATATGGACCCAATTTGGTGTAATGTTAGGTAGCCACATCAAAGTATCTTGTTTGAATTCTCGTTATTATGTAAGTGACTACACGCATACAATGTATGTTGTATGGTTGGTGCTTTCTGTACATGTTTTAAAATAATATAAAATTGTAAAAACATAATGTAACATGATAATGATATTATTGTATTGACATTTTCAGATTTTATTTAACCTTTAATTTCTTCCTTTTTAGATTTAGAGGTAGCCCCAAAATATTCAATTATGGAAGAGCCTAGCATTAGTGGATGGGACATATTCGTGCAGTGGTCGTGCTTCCGCAAACCTCTGTTCTACAATATAACGCTGTTTACTCAAAACGAAACAATCAGCATCCAATTGCCGGGGTAAGCTTATAGATTATACAAATATTAAAAGTTAGTTGCGTTACTCTTCAAAGTTACAGGAGCAATAGGTAATTTAAATGTTAACTTGCAAAGATTTTAAGCTAGCTATCACACCCTTCAGCCCTTCAGTCCGATCCAAAGGTTAATATATACATATTTACCTACTTCTCATAACTTTAATGGAGAGAAATTAAAGAAAGTACCTATGTGTATCCGTTGTTTAGTATCCACATTACAGGCTAATGCTTACTTTGGGGCTAGATGGCGCTGTGTGAATGTCAGCAATGATATTCTGTATATAAAGGTAGCTTCGCCAAAAACCGAACCTCCAAAGAGAATACAGTTGTAGGCTTTGCTTAGGTAATGTAGCTCATTCGAAATATGTGTATGTGTGCTGTCGCTGCATTCGGAACACTTTTTCGGTTGTTTTGTGAGCATGTCACGAAATCTTACGTTTTTACGTTATTGGAATGTCAGTGGATATTTATTTATTAACTTTGGGCTTATGCTGACAGAATAAAACGAAGCAGTATTCCCGGCGTGGAAGGCAAGCCTTTACTCCGTGGCCATTGGGTCCATGTTTAAGAGAGAACCGTGTACAGCCGCAGAGCAATGTTCCCGGTAAGTTTGATTTTGGATATTTGCATATATCGGGAAACGATTAAGGTCGATTGAGAATAAGAGTTGTAAGGTATTTCTCCACCAGCGTGATTCGCTTGATTCAATATATCCTCATCTTATGGAGAAGTCACTACTCCCACTATAACTATATATATATATGCAAATAAGCAGCGCATACCCTGTGCGTCCAAACAACCCGGAAATCGCCAAAATATATAATATTAAATTTCCTTTACAGATTTGAAATCATAGACAATCTGCTGTCACCAGAAGCACTCAATTTGACGAATGCATAAATTAGTTATTGTTTATGCGATTGTGTCTCTCACTTTGCATACCCTACTCATAATCTTTGTGCACGTCACTGTAGAGTAGGAAGTTTACAGTTTAATGAACAGCCAAACCAGTCATGGTAGAGTATTTGAACCGCCTAACGGCGATATGGTAGGACCATATTAACAGCTGGTGCCGACCGTAAAACTGCCCTTCGACACCGAGCATGGGATTCTCTTACTACTCAATATCCAAACAAATTGAGAAACATCTTATATTTATATGCAGTTCCATGGATATTGAATGCCAGACCCTTAGACGCAGCAGCGATCCATTCTCGACGACCAGACCGTTTAGCATTAGGCAAGGCGCCGTCAAACGCGAACCTATAGTTAAAAGTGATAATAGTTACTGGACATTACCATCAACCTCTTACTGCATAGAGAGACCTTCCCACACAGCTTGGCTATAGGAGTTTGCCGTAACTCATTACGATGCCCAGTGCGAATTGGTGGATGTTAACAACTATCATCCTATGTAACTTAAGATAGTACCCTCAGTCTTCGATTCTCTCTTTGTGCGAGGAAACTCGCACAAAGTGACTTTTACTATGTGGTCTCCCCACGGGATTCAAACCCACGAACCCCGGATCACACAGCGAGCTATAACAACAATGAAGGCATATTTAGAAGTAATTACTGGACATCAAGGAAATTGAATTGTTATTCTTTATATTCATAGAATTGGTGCAATGGGAGTCCCTAAGTCCGGCGGCTGGCGGCGCGGGCGGTGCGGCGGCTGGGGCCGGGCTGCTGCTGCTCCTACTGCTTTGGAGGCGCGTGCGGCAGCGGCTCGTCTGCCTCAACTGCACCGTAAGTGTTCGCGTGTGGTTTCATCATCAGCTCATTAAACGTTCCCACCGAGGGGCACGTCCACGCGGACCCAGTGCCGGTTGGAAGACTTCACACACAACCTTTGAATCTCTTCGCAGGTGTGTGCAGGTTTTCTCACGAAGTTTTTTTTTTCACCGTAAAACCGTAAGAGCGTCAGATAAAGTGCATATACTTTTCGAAAAATCGAAAACACATTGGTACGTGGCGGGATTTGAACCTACGCCCTCCAGGTAGGAGGGCACTACTTCACACCATTGAGCCACCGACTCATGTCTTGAGAGTTTAAGTCTCTCGAAAGGGAGCTTAATCAAGGACTGGTATAAGTTTTGAGATGGACAGGAAAGAAAAGAAAATCAAGGTACGGTTACAGTGTTTAAATTTTCATTATTATATTGTACAAGTTGTATAACATATTATATAAGTAAACACCTATCAAAAACTTACCCAGCATCATCGAAAAAAAAAACTGATTATGTCATAATATATTTTTCTCATTTTCTTAAGTGTTCGGAGCCAGAAATTGAGGAGAAACCGACAAAGGAAGTGGACAGCATCGATGTTGACCAGGAGTCACTTGTACCTGAAGACTGCTGGGAATTACGCGCCGACCGGCTCCTGCTGCATGAAGTTATAGGAGAGGGAGCTTTTGGAGTCGTCCGGAGAGGCACGCTCTCCCCGGGGAGGAAGGAGGTTGCTGTCAAAATGCTTAAAGGTTTTAATTGGAATATGTTATAGAAATAAACCGGTAAAATATCATTAAATAATGGAATTATCATTTTACCATTGCCATAAATATCACCATATAATAAAAAAAATGTAATGATGCAAACAACCCCCTGGCACTGGCAACTGCACTATGTTTCGGATCGGAATACATTTGTCACCATCCTTACTCTTCCAGCGGGTGCTGTAAGTAACCTATTCAACCTATCGCAGTCCACTGCTGGACATATGTCTCCCCATTTTGCGCCAGATATCCTGGTCCTCCGCTTTCCTCATCCAGCCTCCACCAGCGATTTTTCGCAAATCCATCCATCCATCCAACCATCGGGCCGGAGGGCGTCCTACGCTACGCTTGCCGAGACGCGGACTCCACTCCAGAACTCGTCTGCTCCAACGGCCATCGGTTCTGCGACATACGTGACCAGCCCACTGCCACTTCAACTTGCTGATCCGGCGGGCTATGTCGGTAACTTTAGTTCTCTTACGGATTAAACCATTTCTGATCTTATCCCTAAGAGAGACCCGAGCATAGCTCGCTCCATTGCGCGTTGAGTGACTTTGAACTTGTGAACCAATCCCGCAGTCAGTGTCCATGTCTCAGCTGCGTATGTAAGTAGGTACGGGTAGGACGCATTGCTCAAAGACTTTTGTCTTTAAGCATTGCGGAATCGTCGACGTGAAGACCTGACGTAACTTGCCGAATGCCGCTCAGCCCAACTGAATCCTCCTACTAGCTTCCCTCTCGAAATTGTGCCGGCCAAGTTGGATCGTTTGGCCCAAGTAAACGTATTCTTGCACAACTTCGAGAAGGATGCCATCGACGCATATCGGTTGTGGTTAATGTAAGTCACGTTGTAGGGATTTTACCCCAGATTTTATGAGCACAGAACGGTTAGCAGCGCCTTCTCACTACACCTACCCGTTCTTAGATATGCTAAGTATCTGCAACACGTCCGCGATACATGTAGACTGTAGATTATGGTAAAATCATCGTTCTGTAATAGGTATATCATTGTAATGAGTATCGTAAGTAAAGTATCCCAAGTCCTGC
>PQWD01003153.1:0-10463 GCA_019425675.1 Leucinodes orbonalis
ATTGTGCATCAAGTTAGTTTAATGTTTATTCTAAGGGGCAATCTAAATAATAACAAATCCATTATTTTAATGTTGCCATGAACGGTATCGAATGACTTCTGTAATAATTATACAAACTCATCTAATTAAAACAAAACCAATCGGTTGGTATATAGAAAATAATTATGTTATCAAAAGGTGAACATAAAAATATTATAAACGCAGCAGTCAATTGTTTTAAATGACATTTTATTGTATCAACAAATTTTTTTTGTTAGTATACCTACCTACTCATTGTCATCATCAGCTCATTAAACGTCCTCACCGAGGGGCACGTGCCTACCCGAACGCGGATGTATAGGCTTAGTCGTCCACGCGGGCCCAGTGCGGGTTGGACGACTTCACGTAGAACCCTTTGAATATCTTCGCAGGAGTGCGCTGGTCTCCTCACGATGTTTTCCTTCACCGAAAATTCGGAAATACATTGGTAAGAGGCGGAATTTTAACCTGCACCCTCACATCGGAAGGCAGTCCACACCAGTATGCTACCGATGCAATATAAAAAAATTGAAGTTTCGGTCGTGCTGCACGATTTTGATTAGGGGAATTTCGCACAAAGTGATTGTGCGGTCTCCCAGTGGGATCGAACCCACGACCGAATTACACAGTGAACTAAGCCAACGCTCCGATCATTACACCACCGAGGCAGTAAGATCATGGACAGTTATTTATTACCGTCATAGTAAACGTTTATTCACCACATCATAGTGGATTCATAATAAGCCCAATTTTTGGTTTCCACTCCACATAATACCGACCCTAGCCACTGCACCTTCAGTCCTGTCCTGCACTTTCTCCTCACACTCCCCAACCTTCTGCGGTTGCCTGCGCGCTTTAATCTGCGCCTTGTCTACCACTTGATGGATGAAACTTCTCCACGTGCTTGCATAACTCATGACTCTCACAAAGATCGAGTTGCAATGCGTGCACTGGTACGAGCCTTTGCCGTGTTTCGCTTCGCGTGTTCCGACTCCGCGATGACGATATAACTTTCGCCGCAATTTCACCTGTAAGGCTTCTCCCTGTATGACGTCGTTTATGATAACCATCGCATTCTAGACACTAACCTAGCACCACTATATCGCATTCGAAGTTCCTTTCGCGTGTGTGCACTACCGTATGTTCAGCTAAACGAGCCGGCGTGTAAACCTCTTGCCGCACCATTGGCACTGGTGAGGGCGTACGTCATATGGATCCATATTATGTGATTCTTCAACTGAGGCCTAGAAAGGTAAGTTTTCCGCAATAATCGCATGTAAACGTCGCCGGATCGCGTATATTGGACCTTTTGTTTCTCGGCAGACTGCGTGTCGGGCGCGTCGGCTCACATTTCGACTGTGCTCTCTGTAACACAGTCTGTTGGTGAACTGTGTACGCAAGCTCTGCAAGTTCTGACTGCGTGCATCTGCGCGTGAGCTTCGAAAGTCGCTTTCCTAGGGAATGTACGTCCACACTCGCCGCACGTTAATGACCCGACCTTATGCGCTTTCTTCACGTGTTTCTCCAGTCGTAATTCGTTCGGGAACAGTTGAGGGCATTGGTCGCAACATATCATATTTTCTTTGTGCACTTTTGACATGTGCTCTTTCATTTTCTGCCCTCTTATAAATACGCGCCGCATATGGAGCAGGCTTCCTTGTGCCGCTGTTGCTTAGATGCTGACAGAGGTAGAACGGGCTGTAGAAGAATTTGCCGCAGTCAGGACAGCTGCAAGACTGTCCTGATCGCGCCGTTCTAGATTTTTTGGGCGGCGTTTGCTTCTTCTTTGTCAGTCTGTTTTTCAGTCTGTTCAACAGAGTCTTAGTATCGCCGCCGGTGTAATCTTTGACAACGTGGGTGGCCAGGCTGTCCGTTTTCACGAAAGCGCACAAAGACTTGACGCCCGTGGTGAAGGATTTGGGTATTTCGTGGATTTGCTCGATGACGTCATGCCACATACGTAGCGAGTTCCTCGTCATGACGCGAAACTCCTGCGCGGCGATGGCTCTGGAGGCGCAGGATACGCACGCGCCTGGTGGCACGTGCGCCTCGTCTTCCATCTGGGAATCGGAAAAAAAAATGAATGAAACATTTTTTCTTTTTTTTGTGTGACCTGGAAAACGAGGAGTCGTCACATCTGATGGTAAACGACATCCATTTGGTGTTGCGGTTAAGACGTCGTCTGCAACAACAAGGGTTCGATAACCGGGCAGTCAAAATTTGTGTGATAAAAAGTCTGTTTGTATGGTCTGGGTGTTTTCTATGTATATTTGTATTTACAAAATAATAATGTATATAAGTATGTTTTACATTCTTTAGTACCCATAATACAAGGTTCCACGCTTAACTTGGGGCTAGATGGCGCTGTGTGAATGTCAGTGGATATTATTATATCTGGTAATTTCACAACAGACATGTTAACACAAAATGTTTGTGCTGCCCGGGGATCGACCGGAACCTTTGGTGTTGCAGCCGACCTCTCAACCGCAACACAATGGGTCGTCGAATATAAGAGACTAACATCTGTAATCTCAGGTACCGGGCGCAGTGCGGCATTAACAGAGAATATTACTGTCTATCAGTTGTTGGTTCCTTCCTCCATGCCGTCATGGTCAGGGTATCACTTACCATCAGGTGAGCGTCCTGACCGTCTTACCTTTGCACATAAAAAGTATTATTTATTATTGAATATTTTTTGATAAATTTCGCTAATGGCGTATCACTATTCATAGTGTTGTGGTGTCTCAATGCTGTGGACTGTTGCCCTCCTACCTGGAGGCTGAGGCTCAAATCCACTGTACCAATGTGATTTCGAAATTATATGTACGTTATCGATGCTCTTACGGTGAAGGAAAACATCGTGAGGAACCTGCGCACGCCTGCGAAGAGATTCAAGTTGTGAGTGAGTCGGCCAATCCGCACTGGGCCGCGTGGACTAAGGCTAAACACCCTATAAGGGTAGGCTCGTGCCTCGTGGGGACGTTTTATGAGCCTGATGGTGATGATATTATTTTATATGTACTTTCATCATTATCAGCTATTAACCTTTGCTCACGGTAATCGTTTTTCAACCGTTTTTTTCTCATTTTTTAGAGCCCGTTTTTTTCACGTTATATGTTGGGTCAGGGACGCAAATGCTTGCTGTATAACGTTGACGTTCAAAAGGTGATAAAGATAATGTAATGATCCCTGTAATTTCCTCTAATACTGCAATGGTTATTGTCAGGCTGTTAAACTATGGTGATATGTGATACACCCAAGTTAACTAGACGACGTTCAAACTCCACAAAAAACTAAAAACACATCTTTATAGCATATTACAATTAAACGATATTTTTGAAGATAAGGAGTAATGGATTGTTAAGCTAATAAACTTATGTATCTCTGTTATAAATAAATCATATGTACGTGCTCTCTTTTTAGCTTAGCACGAAAGTAGTATGAGAAAAATGTGCAGAGATATATTCGATATATATTCACGGAAACCCTAATTTGGCAGAATGGTTTGCTGGAGAACATGCTCCGCAGCAGGCCAATTAAAAGTGTTTGTGCTCTTAAACTACAGAAGCACAATTAATTGTGAGCTTGCACTAATTTGTAGCACATTGTTTCACGAGAAAAAAAACCAAATTCGTCAACTGGCCTGCTCCGAGCATGAAATATGGTGGATGGGTACCTAAATTTCATGCTTGAGGGATTTGTGCTGAACACTGTAAAAAAACTATACTTAAACTTTGACAAGTTTTATTCATCAAACATTTATTACAAACTTGATAACATTATTCATATTTTTAATAATATTCAACCTTAAAAAATCTATAGTTCTAATACATAAAGCCACTTCCTTAGACTGTATTTTTATTTAAACATGACGTCATGCCTCTGTACAAGAATTAGGAAGGAACCTATAAATATACGACAAGCACTGCCATTTTTCTTTTCATTTATTTCAATGATGACCCATAAGGCTGAAGCTAACAGCAAAATCGCAAAAGGCTGGGACCAGTGGCGTGCACTCCATATATGCAAATAAGCAGTACATGCCCTGTGCGTCCAGACAACCCGGATCGCCCATATTAAATGATTCCCACTTATGCGCCCATATTCCTCTTAACATTGCAACCCAAGGTGGTCTGCTGTCATCAACAGCACTCAATTCGACAAAAATGTTACATATTTATTTATTGTTTTTGCGATTAGTGTTACTCACTTTGCATACCCTACTCCTAAACTCTGTGCACGCCACTGGCTGGGCCGAAAAATCAATTGGTCCCTAATTGGCTATTATCTTACATAAACAATACACTAACTAGGTGCACAATCTCACTCAAAATGTGTCCGCGGGAAAAGTCTGCCCATCGCGTCAGTTGGGCAGAATTTTCATTAATCTCGTCGCTCGATACACGTCATAATGAAATACCAGTGTGCTCTTGCTTTTGATTTTGTACTCTTTCTATGACGCTTTAAGGTCAAAATTTAAATAAATAATTTTACTTTCTAAAGTGTTTTGGATGCAAATAGCCTCAGACAGGGCATTATTGTGTATCGAGCTAGTTTGTTATTGATCGAAGGCTGTTTTCGATTAAATATTTCCAAATCGATTGATTTGCACGTAATACTAAAAAAATATAAACGAAAGCAATTTTTCGGAGCCAGCTCTTTTTTGGTGCCTGGCCATCGCGTTTCAGCTGCTAGAGTTTATCTGCTAGTTTCAGCCTAGTGTCATGACTAATCGTTGACACGTCTGCAACTACACCAGGTTCCGAATTCAATTCTTGAGCAGTACAATCATGTATAACCATGCCTGTTTGTATTGGTCTGTGTGCGTATATGTAAGTATATACAAAAAAAACTATACAAGTATGTTTATCCGTTGTTTAGTACCCGATTGTTTAGTGGCCATAATACAGTGTCTTCATACATTGCGGCTAAATGGCGCTATGTGAATGTGATTTTTCCGTGAGGAAACCTTCATGCACGCCTGCGAAGAGATTCGAAGGTTGTGTGTGAAGTCGTCCAATCCGCACTGGGCCCGCGTGGACGACTAAGGCCTAATCACCCTATACGGGTAGACTCGTGCCCCTCGGTGGGGACGTTTAATGAGCTGATGATGATGAATGTGATTTTAAGTCATTTATATATATTTTAATTCAGAAATTGGTTATTTATAAGGATAACTTTTATCACACTTACATCATAGAGGCGAAAGTTTGTGAGTTTGTATATTTGTTACTACTCTTTCACGTCTCACGAGTAAGCGATTTTGATAAAACTTGGTATAGAGTAAGCTGCTCCACTGGAATAACACACAGGCCAAGTTTTACTGCGGTAAATACCGTATACGCGGGGCACAGTGAGTTTAGGTTTCTATATAAGGATTATTTATTTAATGAGCTGATGATGATGATGATAAGAATTATTTATTTACAAAAAACAAAACATGTATGTTACTCGTTGTTTAATACCCAAGATACGTGCTCAAATTGGTTTAAATGGCGCTAAGTAAATGTGGGAAGATACTCAGACAGGCCTTAATTGGGTCTAAATGGGGTAGATATTTATGGACTGTGACAGTTTCCATTAGTGCTTTTTCCGAGTATGTATTTCATAGTCAATAACTCGTGGGGAATTATACTCGCAAACTCTTGCTGTCCTTTTATTTCAACGCGAATAATCACGAAAAGACGTAAGCGTAACCTAAATGATCACAGATATGTGACAGCATTCGTTAATTGATCATCCTTTAAAAGTACATCGGCACAGTCAAAATGGATGCACCGTCCTATAATGCTTCTTCAACTCGAACGGCCTCACAAACCTGGCCGAGCACTCTGTACAGCCGTGCGGCATGTCCTTAGAGCTCCGGTGTTTCCGTTTCACATGGTCCAACCGTCTAGAAGCGGACAGAAATCTATCGCCGCACTCCTCGCACACGTACGGCTTCTCGCCGAGTGTATCCGAGCGTGCAACTGGAACCCGAGCTCCGTTCTCATCTTTGCGCCGCAGTAACACTCGAAAGTCTTCCTCTCTAAGGCGTGGACCTTCTCGTGCGATTTCAGATGAGCAAACGTCGACGTCCTTTTCCCGCACGCTCGCAAACGTACGGCAGTACGTTCAGATGCTTCTGTATTATATGAATACGCAAGGAAGGTTTTTTCGTGTACGTATTACCGCAGTGGTCACACTCGTAATGTTTCGGTTCCGTATCCGTTTCAACGGCACTCTTGCACTGTTTGATGGTAAAAATAGCATTTGCGATTCTCGAAACTTTTGCCGCACGCACAATGGAACAGCGTGTGGGCGTACGCATGCGCGTCCAGCGCCTCTTGTTGTTAAAACCTGTTCCGCACACATTGCAAGAGTGCGATCTCTCTCTGTGACACTTATTAAAGTGGGACTTAAGTAACAGGGGCCTTTCAAAAACTTGTTGGCACACGCCACACGTGAAAACAGTCTGTCCGTGCACATCGCACAAATGTTGCGCCAACTTCGCCTTATTCATCACTATGCCGCAATGCTCGCACGCCCTCTTCAGCGAGTTCCTGAAATGCCTTTGTTCAAGCGCTGCACCAAGGAACTTTTTGCCGCAATCGGGACATATCCACGGCATTCCTTGCCGTTGCGGCTCTCTCTAGGATCTTATCTTGGACTCGAATCCCGAATTGATTCGTGTGTGAACGCCGCTTTTCTTATCACAAACACCCTCGGCTTGATCGCCTATTATTTTGTAATCGCAGCCGTAAGAAACGTAATATGCTTTGTCCCATTTATTAGCCGGTTTGGGCGTGGATAGGAGGAACTCGGTTGCCTTCGACCACTGGTTCGCGGACTCGTTGCACCATTTTCTGAAGTTCATCGCAGCTAGCGCACTATACGCGCAGTCGCGGCAGAGACCGCGAGGCAGGGCGTCGTCTTCCTCGACCTGAAATGACGCCATCGTCAGTCTGTTCCTTGCCGGGTCATGGTCAATTAACAGTGCTTTTAGCACCGAGCTGCTTAAGTTTAAACATAGACGAAATCTTAGGCGCAATGAAAACAATAATATTTATGTAAATTGCGTGTAGTAGTAATCAATATGCAGGTAGCAACGGAACACCGGCGTCATGTCTTCATCACCAAAACATACATCCTGAACTTTTCTGTGTCATATGATTAAAATTAAAATTTTAAGTATCTGCCACAGAATAAAAAACATTTCTTTCTTTCAATGTAAAAGTAATTAGAACGATTAATTATTTAAGTAGTTTAACTATTCATGTTTTAAGACCACGAAAAGAACTCAAACTTGAACTTAATCGCATTGCTGAGCTTATAGAAAAAACCTAACCTAATTAATACGTTTTAGAGTCTGCCCACTTTATAACATCGTTTACTGTCTCTCGATGTTTTTCCAAATGTCTCTCCAGCGTCTTCTTGGATTCAGAAGTGTAATTGCACACGACGCACACGTACACATTCTTGGTGAATCTCCTCTTGCGAGTGTCCAACTGCGTGAGCACGCCTTCCGTGTTGAAATGTCGCTTGTAGTGTCTCTCATACCCCCTCCTCGTGCTGTATTTCAATCCGCACAAACTGCAAATGTACCGATCGTAAACTCTGTTATGCGTGTTGTCGTGCTCCCTCAAATGCGCCGGATTGGAAAACTTCTTCCCGCACTGTTCACACTGATGCTGCCACCCCGAGAGATGAGTGAACTTTATATGCAGTTTCAATGCGTTCCTTAAAACTGTACTCTTTGGAACAATAGTCGCATATGTACACCCCGCCCACTGCCTTCGAGTCGGCACAGTTCCTACAGTGATATTTAAAGCACAGTTTGCTGGCGAACTTTTTACCGCACGCCGCGCACACTTTAGGTCTATGTTTGCTTGCAACGTGCACAGATAATTTCAATTCCGACAAGAACCTTCTGTTACATTCCACGCACACATGTTTACCAACATTGAGACACACATTCTTGTGTCTCATATATTTATTTTTACACTTGAACGTCATTGTACAGTGTTTACACATAAACATTGCCGCGTCGTGTTTCTTCATGTGTATGTAAAAATCATCAATCGGTATAATATTTTGCAGTGAAAACACAAAGTCTTCCCAGATCTTTTAGATGTCTGTTGAACGCTTGCACCGTTGTATACCAGTGCCACAGTCGGGCATTTAATATCTGACAACAGTTTCCTATTCAATATACGTCTCTTTCCCCCATTTATGACTTTCAGGACCTGGGCCACATCTGTGCACGGTCTTGGGGCCGGTTTCGTTTCACACTCATCGGAGACGATCACTAGTGTGGTCTTATCAAGTTCCTCTATTCTCGATAAATGATCGGCGATTTGAAACCATTTGCGATCGGACGCCCGACACAGTTGGACGAAGGGCGCCGCTAGTGCTGCGCTCGTGACGCAACCGTTGCAGGCCGACGTAGGCAGCGAGGGCGCAAGGTCGACCTGCAACAATTGTCTTCACTGAGCTGCTTTAACGTATTTCGGTGATGCAAATAATGTTTTGTCAGATACGTCTAACGTATGGTTCATTTGAATTTCACTTGTTCTTTTAAAGACCTCATTTCACATGTGATATCGGCGCAGACGAGAAGTGTGCCAAAATTAGGTAACATCAAGAATTTCCTAAAGTTAAATATCAAGCCTACAGAGACAAAAATAGACAAACGACTCATAGTGTGTAATGGTTGAGAAAAGACTACATACTCAGGGTAAAAAAAATCTGTGCATGAAAGTGTCTGTTTGTATTGGTCTGTTTCAAAAAACCTATATACCTACTAGTGATGTAACGAATATTTATCTTCAATATTCGCGAATGCGAATGTTAAATTTCAAATAAAGCGCGCGTCAAATATTTGACACTTCGTGCCGGCCATGTTGAAACCGAACATAGCCGAGCGCCCGAACCGATACAGGTTGAATGAACGAAGTTAGTCACAGAAAGAAAGTTCATTCGAAAAGTTTTGTTTTGATTTAAGGGTCTAAAAAATTAAAAAGGTTAAGTTTTTCATATTATGGAACAGTCAATTCACATATGATTAAATAAAATATATAAAGCTTGCTTATCTATTGTGTTATTAATTCATATGCATCTATCTATATAATAATTTCCTTTTAGTTTGATAAAAACATTCGCAAAATATTCGCATCGTTTTTTGCGAATGCGAATATCGAAAAATATGCGAATATTCGCGAATGCGAATGCGACTATTCGTTACATCACTAATACCTACATGGTTGGTAATTGCGTAATTCGGGCTAGAGGAGGTACTACAGCTAAGCTTGCCGAGACGCGATCTCCACTCCAAAACCTCTCTGCTCCAATAGACATCGGATCTGCGACATACATGACCGGCCCATTGCCACTCCAACATGCCGATCCGACGAGCTATGTCAGCAACTTTAGTTCTCTTACGGATAACATCATTTCTGGTATCCCTGATAAATAACACCCGAGCATATTTCGCTTCATTTCCCGTTAAGTGTATTTGACCTTGTGAACCAATCCTGCAGTCTGTGTCCACGTCTTCAGCTGCACGCACAATTTTATGGTAGATAATATTTTTTCGATCACAAATTTATTGTCATTATGATAGAAGAGACAACAGATCGTTGTAACCATTTATTATACAGGTAACATAATTCTAATATAAATAACTTAACAGAAATATCAAATTCTTAACATAACATATTATAGCTTTGAATGAATAGCTTTGTCATAAGAGCATGTAATGCATTCAATGCCAATTACAATCATATAGACATCTTTCATGAAAATGTGAAGCGGTTTCGTTATCTTTTACGAAATCATAAGCTTGTATAAGTGAACTGTAGTAATTTCTTTTCTCTTTCTTCTTAGTAAAATGTTAAAAATATGTTTTTCTTTATATCCTACTTCTAATATCGAACATATTATTATGATCGAAGTTAATAAATGTATGTATGTGATTTTGTTCATGCTTTGTATTTTTGTCTAACTTAGCAGTGGACATTTTAAGTGCTTATGTATTATGTCATGTACACTAAACACATGTATTATATTAAGCTGTTAATTTCCTTAATAAAGATAAATAAATAAATAGATCAACTTTAAACTAACTCGATGCACAATCACGAAGAAACATCAACCAAAAAATATCCGAGCCCAAACACACATACACACGATACACAATGAGGCTGAAACTGGCAGAAAATTGTAGCAGAAAAAACGCGAATATCGATACGAAAAAGTCTTGGTACCAAAAAAAGGCTGTCTTAATTCATAACCTTTGACTGCAACGTGCAAATATTTCAAATCATTTTAATATTCTTTTGAAAGCAGGGACCAAGTCCTTTTTCGTTCCTGACCATCGCATTTTTTCTGCTATAATTTTCTGCCAGATTCAGCCTCCTCGATACACAAACCAAAAAAAAACTATACGTTATTGTTATATTAAGAAC
>PQWD01003154.1:0-45259 GCA_019425675.1 Leucinodes orbonalis
CATTTAGTTATCTTAGTATAATACCACTGGTACAATTCACATTGCAAAGATATTCTGATTTAAAATAATATTTATGCATAACATGTCCTAAATGTAAGCTAAGATTTGAATAATATATAATCAGTTGAATAATCAGCCTGATGTTCAATTACTTGAGACGATCATATCTATGGATTTTCTCACTATCAGGTAATAATCCAAAGGTTTAACAAAATTGATTAAAAAGCAAATGAAACATAACAATTAACAACAGAAACACGACTCAAACTATAAGAAATAATGATTTCTAATGGCAATCTTGAATAAAGATTTATTAATTATTTTTCAAGCTCTGTAAACATTCAATTAAAGAGACGTCCTCAAGCTTAGCAATCTTTGTAGAAGCGAAATCATCTTTTTATTTATCTAAGAAAATACAGATACTACCGCGGACATAGATAACAATAGTAATGTCTGTTTGAATGTCAGTATCATTTAATACTTGAAATATCTGTACTTGCTTTCGCCTCATTATTTTATGTATTCAAAGATAACACATTTATTCTCATTACAATATTGCAAATAAAAACGTACGTAACATATTCTTAGTTGCGACTTAGGAAAAATTGAGAAACAATGGATAATTTTCTACAATGCTTTTTGTGCTGTAAATTCACATAATAAAATTTAAATTAAAATCACCTGTACCTTTTCGTTCTATAAATTGAAAACCATTTAGTTTCTTATTCGTACATATATTTTTTTTTGTTTCGAAATTTCGAAATCAGACGTTATCTGCATATAAGAAGAAACTCGGGAAACTACTCTGTCATCCTATATAGAAGACTATACTCACCCGCAGTTAGTAGCCTTCATTCTGCAAGCGTTTGCGTAAAGTTTCCCGTCAGATCCGCAAGTCGGTCTCGCAACTCTCCAGCAGGATTCGCGACAGTGGCGGGTGGTTTGGCAATGCTTCTTGCTGGTTCTTACTACGCCTTGTCTGCAATGTATAGAAACTTCTCTTAGCATTTTGACTTATCTTCTGTTTAAGAATAAGGTAGAATTTTGTATTGATTTCTTTGCCAGATATCGTCCCGTGAAAAAAGATATTTGTGCAATGCACAATGCATTTTTGTGTTTCGGGGTGAGGGCACTGTAGCTAGTGAAATTACCGGATATAAGAGACTTAGCATCTGTTGTCTCGGCTGAAGGGCGCAGTGCTGCATTGATGGAGACTAATAACTGTTTATCAGTTGTTGGCCTCCTTCAATGCCGCTCTGTCATGGTCAGGCGTATCACTTACCATCAGGTGAGCACCATGACAGTCCTGTTCAATTCGTTACATAAAAAATAATTGCTCTAATGAACTGGAGTGGAATTATATTTAAATGTTAGGTAAATCTTATTAATACTTAATAATATCTTATCTTATTCTCTTATAAAAAGCCTCTCATGTGGTGAAATTATATTAACATCTGCTCCATCAACCAATTCCACCACCAAGTTTGGTATGCAATGTATTTCTCAGTCGCATTTTTCACAAAAATTATAGGTTTTATCCTTCAGAAGACAGTTTTAAATAAATCGAAAATCACAAAAAATCATAATTTTATAAGCGATGTGATTTGGAACCTAACTTTTTATATTTTTTAAATAGCCCATGATATTTTTTTCAGCAACACTCACCCGCAAGTAAGCAGCTTCATTTGACACGTGCTTTTGTAAACGTTCCCATCGGATCCACAAATGGGTCCATCCAGAGGCGCCTGAGAGCAGTCCACTGGACAATTTTCTCGGTGGGCACTGATGTTGTTGCAAGCTCCAAGATGAGAAAGTCCAATACCAACCCTGGAAATGTAATAGTTAATATAAGAAGTCACGACACTTGCTGAGGCAACATTGTGATTATTAACAATAAATAAAGATTAGAATGCAAATCCATACACATTTGTGTAAATACTCCGGGTTTTTATAAATTTTTAACTATTCGAGACAATACTTTGTCGCCTTGTCTGATATAAAGCAGACGATGTCTCCATTGAATTTGATTACGGCGAAAAATTCCTCATGGTTTTAAATTCGTCATTATACTGATTTGAAGGTGTTAAAGTTTAAATAAATAAATTTATCTCTTTAGCTTCGCTGTGCGAATAACAAACGTGTTTCAAAAGTTTTGTACCTGATAATAATAAAAAAATATTATAATTATATTTGAGAAGTGAATATTTGCGACAATAATTGGAATGAAAGTTTACGCAATGAAATGGTTATGAAGCACACACACAGCAGAGCATTCAACAGTTCTTAGCCATCTTTCTGGGAACAAATGCTCATAATGAAACGACACGTTACCTGCAGATTTCCACTTGCAACATGCACCGATTGAGATAGGTCCTCCATTGGTTCCACACACTGGGTCCCTTTCGGAGGTGCAGCGATGTTCACATTTAGAACCCTGGGCTCGTGAGCAGGCACCCTGATCCGGAGCCAGTCGGACTCCTGAAAGAATAATGGTAATTCTATTATCTTCTCTGAGCACTTTTCTAAAATGGCCATGTTTGACACAGTACTAGAAAGAGGTAGGTGACTGACCTGTCCTTCTACCGAGCAACTAACGAGGCGCTGGTATAGTCCCATCTTTTAATTAAGGAATGACGTCAAGCAAAGTCTATATGTTAAATTTCCATTGTTCGATAAGAAATTGTATGCATGGCTACTGAAAAACCATATCTATCAAATAATTCATCAAGTAATGTCAGAACACCTTAGCATTACATTTACATGCAAAACCTACTATAAACCTACTATGTTATTACCCACTGTACCGTGTTTCTCATGAACGAAGTATATTCTATTGATCATAGCTTTCCAACGGTACTGGACTTAGGCTTGCTGTACGGTCCTGACTTCAGATAATGAAAGCTTGATATATACAGCTGTTTTTACAAATAACAAAACCTTCTCTTTGCTTCAACCTATAGGAGACCACTACAGGAGCTCCTGTCTTGTGGCTGATACGTCGATCCTGCCCAGAAGCTGTGGGTCAGTCTTGTAAGTCGCAGGGCCGACCGCTAAAGCAAGCCAGTTCGAGTGGAGACCGTATCAAAGTAAGGGTAGCGTAGGATGCTCTCCAGCTTGATGGTCTTGCAAAGAGGAATCCTTTCGAATAAATAATGATACCTTTTCCACAAGTCTTCTTCCTCATCTCACACAGGCTAGGGTAGATGAAGCCGTCAGTGGCACACACGGGTTCACCCTGGAGCGCCGGCCCGCAGATCCTGGGGCAGGACGCATCGCGCGCACCTTCGCACCAAGTCACACCTGCAACCAAACAATTTTTTCAACATGTCCAAAAACAAATTATAAATAGTTTAATGATTTTTAATATTACATATAAAAAAACCATCTCAAAACTACCTATAGTTTTGCGATGGTAAATTCATAGAATAGAATATAAATATGAATATAAATTCATAGAAAATTATTATACATAAAAACACCTAGACCATATAAATAGGCATGGTCATGCACACATATGTTTGTACTGCCTGGGATTCAAACCCGGAACCCGTGGTTAAGGAGCCGACATCTCAACCAATTACACCACGTCTCAACCGCAACACCTAATGGGTCGTCAAAATAATGTTTTAATTTCTTATAATTGTGTAGTAATTTTATTGTTTTTAGTCAATTTTCTAATTAGTAAACGCCTTTTAAAAATGTTATAGCAATATCACATGCGTGTGTTTTTACATACTTCTGTTATACAATAATGCATAAAATAATCTTAAGCATTATACACCCTTTAATAATACTAATATATATATATATATATATATATAGTTTTAAAATACTTGTGACCAGTAGAGTTTGCAGATTGAATGTTTTAATTTCATACTGTCACATATAACGACAGCTAGTGGATTTAATATGAAAATTCATTTGATGCAATGCCACACATGATTCATAAATAAAATTTAAAAATACATAATTTTTGTAACTCTAACGCGAAAGGGTGCGTATACTAACGTATTTATCAGATATTTAAGCCATTAAGCTTCATTTACGCAATATGTAGGAAAAAAACATATTAAATTCCCCTTCGATGCTTAATAAAATAATAGTTATTTGTACTTTGGTACACCGGAGACAAAGAAATTGCTCCAGACTTCCATGACAGATTTCATCACAGTTATTCATAATGAGTTTTGTCTGCTAAAGTTTGTGCAAATCCTCAAACTGTATAGCCAAACCTCGCCTGTAGCTATCAAGAAAACTATGAAAATCCATTAGAACCCTCCGCTACGGAGAAACCGCAAATGGAAGAGAAACTTGTTCTTTGGGTTGCTAATGAATTCATTAAAGTAGCTAATAAACAATTCGTTAATTTATGGTTTAATATATTTTTTGAGTAAATAAGTTAACCATGGTAATTCAATTTTCGAAAAATGGCATATTTTTGCTGTAAATAAAATGCCACCAAATTATTACTTTTTTTGGTGGAGGCTGGATGAGGCAGGGGGACCAGGATAACTGGCTCAAAATGGGGGAGACCTATGTCTAGCAGTAGACTGCAACAGATTGAATAGCCGATAATGTTGCGATATATCGTGCCTTTGCGTTGATCATGATTCTTTATTCATTTAATCAAACTCTTGGTTTTGCTTGTGCACTACAATTCGTTTTCCTATTTTGATCCTTACCCATAGATAATCGGGAGGAGATCGCTTTGCCCACAGACTTGTGTTTCTTTTGTTGTATGTTACTGTTTGTTTTTCTGTGTCATCATCATCATGATTATAGCCAAATATTTCGACTGGTTAACGAAGGCCTCCCCTAATTATTTCCACTTGGGAGTCATTTACCATTTTTCAGTATCATCATATCAGCCACATGATGTCCACTGCTGAACAAAGCCTCCCTAATAACTTCCACTCTAAACGGTCAGAAGCTATCTGCATGCAGCGGCAACCCTTCTTAGGTCATCTGTCCATCTTGTGGGCGGCCGTCCTATGCTGCGCTTGCCGGTACGCAGCCTTTTCAGTATACTTGAGACTAATTAATGTTTTTTCTATCTACATCCATTTAATAATAATAACACTGAAACCATTATTTCTGTTATCACCATCAGCTCATTAAACGTCCCACCGAGGGGCACGAGCCTACCCGTACAGGTTGCATAGGCCTAGTCGTCCACGCGGGCCAGTGCGCACAACCTTTGAATCGCTTAGCAGGCGTGCGCGAGTTTCCTCACGATGTTTTCCTTCACCGTAAGAGCGTCGGATACAGTACATATATTTTTCGAAATTTCGAAATCACATTGGTACGTGGCGGGATTTGAACCTGCGCCCTCCCGATCGGAAGGCAACAGTCCACACTACTGAGCCACCGATGCTATGTACATCCATTTAATAATAATAATAATAACATTGAAAATATTATTTCCGTTAGCTCTTAAGGAACTAATCTATACTTACATAAAGCTGAAGAGTTTGTTTGTTTGAACGCGCTAATATCAGGAACTACTAGTTCGATTTGAAAAATTCTTTCAGTGTTAGATAGCTTATTTATCGAGGAAGGCTATAGGCTATATATCATCACGCTACAAGTAATAGAAGCGGAGCAGCAATGAAGAATGTTTCAAAATCGGGGGTATTTTTTCATACTTGGAGCTTCCGCTGCGTACGCTGAGTAAACGGTTAACGTTACACAAAAGTCATGTATGAGAGTATTGTTCTCCTTTTAAAGGTCTACAAAAAAGTCCGCGAGAGCATATGTCTATCTTTTAAGGTAAGCTCACTATAACATATTTTTTGCTAATAAAAATTCTGAAATTGACCCGAAACCTTTAAAGTTGGAGGGAGGGGAAATCCTATGTATAGTGATAAATGAAAGTACCGTGTTATCCCGAATTTAATGCGAGCGAAGCCGCGGGCAAAAGCTAGTATGAAATAAAGAAAAAATAAGTATAATTATGCTTCATAGATAGAACAAATCCACATCTTAACCAGTCTGAACTAGATCAACAAAGGGTCATGTCAAGACACGTGTCACATTCGGTCACCCCAACGCCCTTGGATATTTAGGCCACATCCCAATTGTGCCAGCCCAGATGCATTGACACTGCAATCAGTGCAGTCCTAGCTATGAGTCAAAGTCAAGCTTTGTGGGCCTAGGTCTTCGGATGGTTACGTTTATGACAAAGAACTGCTCGAATTTTTATTAATTGTTGAAAATGAACTATTGTTGAAAATTAATAAAAATATGAGCAGCATTAAAAATATAATAATGGAAGTAAGTATGAAATAAAATGCAATGGGTATAAACATGAAAAAAAATTAAACAAATGTATATAAATATAACATTAAATATGTTCAAAATTAACATTCAATTTTTTTTAATGTGCGTTTTTGTTTATTCAAATGTAATTATAAAATGAACATAAAAAAATATTCAATATATTTTTAAAGTGAATATTAACGAAAATTAATTTCATANTCAAATATATTTCATTATTCATAATTTCAAAAATATCATGGTTCAGTACAATCTCTGTTATCCTTGTTCGAAATTAAATTGAAACTTATAAGGAGAATAATATATTCCTTATAACAACGTAGTAACTATCCTAATGTTGAAATATACGTTTGGTTTATAAAATACTCAACTTATACATGAGGAACACTTAATGCCCCAATTACACATTATAACAAGCGTCATTAGCATATTCCATTGAATTCATATACACGTGCATCTCTTTTGTATTTATATTTTGTGTGTCAAGGGTCCAATTTATTGGGTGATGCACCAAACATTAATATTCTAGGTAAATGTGTTATTATTTGTTGAATTTCAATAGAGAGTTCAATCTTTTAATGAAATAATTCAGTATAGCTAAGTAAAGGGAAGAACATAGAAGAAGGGAGCGTCGGTGGCTCAGTGGTGTGGACTGTCGCCTTCCTACCGGGAGGGCTGAGGTTCAAATCCCGACACGTACCAATGTATTTTCGAATTTTCGAAAATATATGTACGTTATCCGACGCTCTTACGGTGAAGGAAAAAATCGTGAGGAAACCTTCATGCACGCCTGCGAAGAGATTCGAAGGTTGTGTTTGAAGTCGTCCAATCCGCACTGGGCCCGCGTGGACGACTAAGGCCTAATCACCCTATACGGGTAGGCTCGTGCTCCTCGGTGGGGACGTTTAATGAGCTGATGATGAAGTAAAGGGATTGTTATGTTAAATGCAATTTTGTGAACACTGCATGCTATATCTGTGGTAACACAAAATGTATCTATAAATAAAATACATATGTATTTTTTATATTTCTTACCATAATTATGTTCCTACCTAAAACCTAAAAGAAAAGAATGGCATGTACACTTATAATTTTCTTCTGTTGGTGAAAAGACCCCTATGTAGTTATTTAATTAGATCATGTGAAATTGAGTGATAAAAAAACATAAGAAAACTCTATAATCAATGAATTTCAAATATACCTTTATTTTTTACTCGTAATAATTTTTGAGTTAAACTCAAAGTCAAAAATTATTTATCATGATTTATATCATTAAATGACACTTTTGACTCGTCAAAAGGTATTTTTATCAATCTACCACCAGTTTGGAGGCTGGAACTTGTGGGTACGACAAGAAACTAATATAGTTGCTCTTTTCAAAAAAAATGGTAGCACATAGTTATATATTTATCTCCATTGTAAAAAAATAACGTTTAGCCTTAGGCTCAAAAAAATTGATACTTTTACAAAACAATGAATTTATAAAATTTAATTACTTCGGGCCATCAAACTTCGAGTACCAGGAGACCATAAAACCGAAGAGCAAACATTATGACGTATAATCAGACAATTGTAAGCAGTTAATATGGATTTAGGTTGTGTATTTTTAACAGACGTTTAAAATATTACTTAAGGTACGAGTAGTTTAAACATATTTTTGCTTTTGATGAATTTTCCTAGAAAATGCAATTTCGCAAATTTTTTTTAACAAAACTAAGATGAAGTAGCAAATTCGGAAACATTTAATTAAATTTCAATTTCATTTCAATTGAGACCATTTTAAATTCCAATCATCTCTCTTCTATCAACCTATGGCAGTCCACTGCTGGCCATAGATCTCTCCCATTTCAATCGTAATCAAATTATTTTAACCGAAATTTTAAGATCATTTAAATCAACAAATCATTGAATACATATATGAAATATCAATCTTTTTCGATTACTTGTAAAAAAAAATTAACGTTAGCGATCTTATATACGACGAAAGGCAATCTAAAACTGAACATTTTATTCAGTACATTACATAAAGTTTTCAATATACAACTTCATACTATTAACCCTGTCACCTTTTCCGTCTTTTTTTAGTTAAGACTTCATATAGAGCTTTTAGGTTTATAACAGGGTATACGCTCTACTGTAAAAGGCAATCTTTATTGTTTAAACAACCTACACGTAGGCTCACATATCGCTTGTGCATACCGCCTTGCCTTTTCATAATTACGGTGTCATAAAACATAAATTGGTTTTCGTAACGAACGCTCTAATTATGCATATTAAGCTCATACGGCTGGCGCCATTACAATAATGTTTTAGGGGCCTGTAGGCAAGGGTCCTGCTGGTCCGACCATTTGGGATGATAACGGACTTATGCTATGTGATATTAAGGGTCGCTAATGTGGATAATATGTTTGCAACATTTGTCGCTGCGGATGGCGAAAAGCAGTTCTTATTTGGAAAAAATATGCGGTCCATTTACTACGTATTTTCATCCTTCTTCTCATCTTGTCGATATGTATTCACAAGTTAAATATTCAATCGCCCTTTCGTTTGCCATCCAGAGGTCTTGGAAACCGTACGAAGATGGACAGTTCGGGCAAGACAGTGGGTGTTCCATTTTTAGTTGTATTTTCATTGAGGAAGGCTTTTGTGCAGACAAAATCAAAAGTAACTTCTTCGTTATTAAAGAGGAGGACGAAGCAGCACATTTTTGGGTTCAATAAATGTTGGTGGTAAGCTTAATTTGATAGCATGTACGCAGCAGGATGCACCACAAGCATACAAATGCGAAGTAACGAAACTTATATACAATATGAACTAAAATTTGCTAATTAGGCCTAACATAACTGAATCTAATAAATAAATAGTAATAATGTCCACTACCTGAAAAGATTTCGACTCTTGTATGTCATATTAGTAGATATGTTACTCGAAAATATGCATAAAAAATTTTAGGAAGAAAACCACTCAAGCCTCATATCAGCTCACCCTTAGCAGTTAAGCACTTCAAAATCCATTTCTCTGATGATCGCAGTTTTGCGAATTTATTACTCCTGTTGTTAACAGCAGTTAATGCATTACTAATTTGTTCACTATAATTAAGGCTTTTTGCCGTACGCATTTCTTGGTACACTCTCAATGAGCGTTTATTAAGAGGTGTTTTTAAATTGTCATGAGAAAATACTCTGATATGTGCAAAAACTGATATTTAAGGTCCGCAAAATGTTCTGGGCTTCCAGGTAATTGAGGAATATGTATTTCGTGTGAGTATGTAGCACGGTACAATGTACTCTAAAGAGATAATAATTTACTTTTTTTGAAAATAACCAATTAACCCCTTTATCGCCAGGAATCCAAACACAATGTGAAATATATTGTTTGTGCCGCTTAAAGACGTTTCTGCTGGTCAAATGGTATCTCGTTTCTGCTGGTCAAATGGTATCTCGTTTCTGCTGGTCAAATGGTATCTCGTTTCTGCTGGTCAAATGGTATCTCGTTTCTGCTGGTCAAATGGTATCGTTTCTGCTGGTCAAATGGTATCTCGTTTCTGCTGGTCAAATGGTATCTCGTTTCTTCTGGTCAAATGGTATCTCGTTTCTGCTGGTCAAATGGTATCTCGTTTCTGCTAGTCAAATGGTATCTCGTTTCTGCTGGTCAAATGGTATCTCGTTTCTGCTGGTCAAATGGTATCTCGTTTCTGCTGGTCAAATGGTATCTCGTTTCTGCTGGTCAAATGGTATCTCGTTTCTGCTGGTCAAATGGTATCTCGTTTTAGCTTGTATATGTGGAATTCACATTTCAATGCACTTACGTCTACAATCACTCTTGGACAAAAGGCTCTCTCTTATTCAACCTCGTTCGTTATTTCCGAAAATGAATCACGAGTAAGTCTGAGAGCGCTATGCACCCGGAGAAAATCATCTGCGGCCATATGCGAAAAGTCCATTTGAAAAAAAAATTTCATGAGTAACTGTGGTTGACTTTTTCATAAAAATTAGAACCTTAAGACCCCTAACATCGTCTTCAGTAACTTATATCGTCCCACTACAGTGATAAGCATTCACGCATAACATTGCTTTTTGACGATAGCCCTTAAATCAATTTTGTTTGTTTAACCAATCAACACTGGGCCCGCGTAGTAGGCTAACTCCCGACAACCGTTTAAAATTACCGGGTATAAGAAACCTAGCATCTGTTATCTCGGGTGTCGGGCGCGGTTTGGCATTGATGGAGAATAATAACTGTTCATCAGTTGTTGGTCTCAATCAATGCCGTTCTGTCCTGGCCAGGCGTATCATTTACCATCAGGTGAGCAACCTGATCGTACTGTACACCTTGTAATATAAAAGAGCATGCTGTGTGGAATGCTCATCCCTGAAGTTGGACTGGCTGATGATGTACTATGGACCTTAAAGTTCTAAGTGAATCTTCCCAAACGAAGGGTCTTCTCGGCAGGTCTTGAATGAGTATTTCAAATCAGTACTGACTATCCAAAAATCCTCAGCACTTACCGCGATGGTGAAACTGAAATCGATACATATATTTTTTCCTAAATGTTTCCTAAAAATAGAATGATTCAGAAAACTTCGAAAAAATCTTTAGATTTTCAAAAATCTAAACGTCAAGTTAGGTTAAACTCCGTTATATCTAGAAATAACCTTGCAAATCTACTTAGCTTGCCATTTGCACTGTTATTTAAATTTTTTAGATAAAATCTACCTGCATCTGCTTTCCACACATCAGTCACTTTCCCCTTTGTTCTTAGCATATAAAATCAAGGCCTTGGAGTAGCAGCCTAGCGAAAAAACACACGTTTATAATTTGCATGCCTCGACCGTTTGCTTTCTACTAGCTGTAGAAAACTAGTCTACAGTAATAACCATGGAATCTTCTCGTTGCTAATGTTTTCAAGTATTTCGTGGTGTTTTAGTGCTAAAACATACATGTTTTACAACAGCTTCATATGAATGACTAGCAATAGAAACTTGACTGGAAAGGTTTCAAAATTTTCATGAATGCAATAATATTGAAATATTAGTTTGATTTGTTTCTAAAATTTATTTTAAAAATTCTATGAGTGATTTAAAAAAAATAGCTTTTGCTCCTAACTAAATATTAAAGATTTGAAAATTTAACCATTTCGTAATACTTATAAATTTTAAAAAAATATGAACCAACAAAAATTTAGTTATAAGAAAGATAAAGAACTAAAGCGACACTAAGTTATTTTGCACGATGATCGTTATCATTAAAAACTAATTTTGAATATTGAATGAAATAAAAAATAACTATTTTTATTTTTAAAATATTATCAGTACCAAATTAATTAAAAGGTGTTCCTCAAGGACTAATACTAAGACCCAGTTCATACATACTGAAAAAATGTAATCGAAGCCTTTGTATTAAACTAACAAAGTAAGTGAAGCTTTTAAGTCCGATATGCTTGACAGGTTTACCGGTTGTGTTACAGGCACCCGAGTGCGAGCCAGCTAAATAGTATTAATCGTAGATAACATTAAACGCTAGTGAGTAATGAGCGTGTCGCGTGCAGCTCGGTATTTGTTAGGGCTGGCGAAGTGTGAAAATTAATACAAAAAGACATTGCAATAAAAATTATACAAAATTTAATATTGATATCCTTCCAAAATGGCTGAAGAAGCGTAACTAATCGACATGGTTCAGTAAGTGTTGGCTGATTGACAGCATCGAAGTATGGTTGGCTTTGGCAAGCCAAAAAAAAATATTTTCAAGTAACCATTCTATAAACGTATTTAATATTGAAAGAAAAGTATTTATTTAAAAAAGTATTTAATAAAAAAGTTGAACTAGATATGAAACAAGAATATGTCTATCTGTAAGTTTGTCGTTGTTTTTATCTAAAACAATATAGTTCAAAAATTACCGTTTGAAAGGAACCTTATGTAGGGAAGACAATATGAAATCTATTGTTTTTGAAGACAGTTTCCCCCGCATGTCTTAGAGCGACAAAAAAAAAAGAAATAGCAAACACGTACTAATTCTTTGTTGAACCTGTTTCTATATAGATACAAGGCAGACATGTTAACATTATGGAAGGGCACAAAGCCGGTGAAATTGTATCAGTTTGGATAACGAATAAAGTGCAGTAAATAACGCAAGTGTTGCACAGTTGTGCAACAAAACAAAGTTTTGTTTTAGCAGGGCTGATCACTGCAACCTATGAGACAACGAAATAAAATTATTATTATTCTTAAGAAACATAAATTTCAGAATGAAATAAGCAGTGCATTTGTACATTTTTTCCATGTATCTGTGTTGTATCAATTTGTGCATAAATTATTGAAGAACGTTTTAATAAAATCAATATAATACTTCATGTAAAGTTCATTAAAATGTGTGACGTTAATTTAGAATTTATTTTTTTATTTTTGCCTGGGTGCTAATTCTTGCCTCAGATTAGATTTTTAGCTGTTTGCGAAATTCCGCAACTGTAAGTATCGTAGGTCCTACAATCACAACCCGTCACACGAGGATAATTACGACTAAACTTACTACTACTACTATCCAATGCAGGATTCTCCTCTCAAAAGAAAAGGTGTCAAGATTACCACCTTTTGTCCTAAGTTATATTATTATTCTTTTTCTGTATTCCAACTGTATCATACAAATTTTCAATAGGTGACAGCCCTAACAAACTCTTGCTCCGTGGGCGAGCGACATGGACTCGCCACTAAACATAGAGGTGCTACAGACGCCGCACGCGCACCGGTAAACGACCTCCATTCTAATGTTGATATATTTATATTTTATTTATTTAACCTTTCAACAAGATTTCAGACACAATAGAAAATCTATTACTTTGTTGGTCCAGCGCCCGTTAAAGGGTAAATGAGACTACCAACGTCTGTAATTGGAGCAGACGAGGTCTGGAGTGGAGACCGCGTCTTGGCAAGCGTAGCGTAGGACGCCCGGCCCAATGGACCGACCACTTGCGAAAAGTCACTGGTGAAGGCTGGATGAAGAAAGTGGGGGACCGGGATATCTGGCGCAAAATGGGGGAGACCTATGTCCAGCAGTGGACTGCAATAGGTTGAAGAGAGAGTCTACCAACACTTTTAATATGTGTACATGCAAAATAACATATAGGATAAAAATAGAGTGCATGAAACAATGAGTAAATGACTTATATACACCTGGATAGTAATATATCCAATATGTGAAACAGCGCCATCTAGTCCAAAACTAAGCATATATCCTGTAATATGGGTACTAAACAACGCATTAACACATTTTGAAAAAGTATATAAATACACTTTTTAGTAAATCATACATATTTTAATAGAAAACACCCAGACCAATGAAAAAAAAAAAACAATTAGTCATATTGACATATTGACGCGCACAAAATGTTTGTAATGCCCGGGATCGAACCCGGAACCCTTGGTATGATATCTGACGTATGATATCTCGAACCATTACACAACTGGGTTTTTATTGATAGACCCATTAGTAAGTAATAATAGTATATATTATTTAATCTGTGGTAATAATGAAAATCGATATTATTTGTACAACGCAAGAATTCGCACCGCTGAAGATCTTTACCTTCATTATTCAAATAAACACAAATATGATGCGAATGCTAGACGAAGTCAATGGCCTTATTCAAACGGTTTGTGATGTCCGAACACGCCCTAGGGCCATGAAAGTGAAATGTTTACGGACCCTACATGATAATGAAGTCACTTTCGATGCAAGTGCTGTATGGTATACAAACTGAGTACAAGTGTTTGTAGAGAGTGAATTTAGCAGATCTTTATTTTAACGCATCTTGAAAGTATCGATTTTCATTTCTAATGCGCAGCTTTCATATTTATAAGTTACATCATATCATCATCAACTCATAAAAGTCCCCACCGAGAGGCACGAGCCTACCCGTATAGGGTGATTAGGCCTTAGTCGTCCACGCCGACCTAGTGCGGATCAACTTCACGCACAACCTTTGAATGACTTAGCAGGAGTGCGCGCAGGTTTCCTCACAATGTTTTCCTTCATCGTTGGATAACGTATATAAATTTTTCGAAAATTCGATGGCGTGGTAGCAAATGTTTTTATCTATCAATTTATTTTCATTTTTAATTATAGTCTTATAACCTGTGCGATGAGATTTAAAGATTGCGAGACGTCAGCCAATCCGCAATGGGCCTAAGTAGTAGGCCTATAATGATGTTTTTATACTGACGAACTTCAGTCATATATCTCCATCACAACATTTATTGAAATTATTGTCTAGCAATAATTATTGATAGATGTGTTATTCTTATTTAGAACCTAACTTTTTAAGAACCCTACATAGAAAATAATTTCACGCTGTCCAAATTTCCTGTATGTAAGCAATAAACGTTTAGAAGTAAAGGCATACTGGATTGTCATTAAAGACTAGAACAATAAACAAGCAAATTAACATAAACTCGTGAAAAGGCCCTTTGAAGTGCGTTTCCCTGGAACTGCATATCATTATGCACGTGGTGCTAATTCTCAATTTTGGAAAGTTGCGAAAAGTTTCGATCATTGGCTTTAAATATCGCTTTCTAATTCACTCAGTAGCTTTATTTAGGGCCAAGCCTCAAAATAACTTATTTCCAAAACATAAGTATCTTATATAAGTCAGTCTAGTTTCGGAACCATAACACATTTTGGCATCACTGAACTATTACTCGTATCGTGTCAGATACCAAACATTAAAGTAACTTATTGCAAGACAAATTCATACAAGTATTTTTTAAATATTCATCTGACTTTTGTTCCTCAAATACTGGACTTGCATTTCTAAAACTACATGGCAAATCATATAGGAATTTAGAACTCGATACTGTTGTTGTAATTTCTAGCAAAACACTGGATCCTGTCTTACATTGAAGTTCTTGAGAGTTACTTCATGTAATATTATATGTAGTTAACCGTAAATGTGTACAAGTAATAACACCGAACGAGAGAGAAAACTACTAATCACAGTCACTTTTGAGAGCGAACTCGGTGTATATTATGATCATAGATGTTATATCCGTCAGTGAGAGCTTGTGTGCAAATGTTATGGCAAGTACTTTAACAGTCCATAACAGTTCACTGTTGGACTTCGAGGATTTTACACGACAATATGGATTAACAAATGAGAAACAAATATGATTCTGTACAAAAGACAATTTTTTTGAAAAGAGTTACTACGAGTTTCTTGCTGGATCTTCTCAGTAGAAAACTACCTCCCGAACCAGTGGTAGCTTCATTTGACATTCATAAGTGTTCTGTAAGGACCTAAACTGAATAAACACTTTTCATTTCATTTCATTTCAATAGTTTGGTCATAATCTTTACGCTTGGAGCAGCACAGCCAGCACAAGAGTTTAAGAATAACAGAGCGATGTCATCCATTATTTACTGAACTGCCTCTATAGCATCCACGAGAAAAGATGGTGTCAGTATATTGTATTTTATTATGAACAGAAATATTGATATGCAAAAATATTTGAACTACTAAGTAACTGAACCTGGTGCTAAATTCTGAACAATATCAATAATAAACGGTATACAAATTTTAGTTTGCACTTTTGTATTTTAAAAGAAGACTCCGATATTTAAACTTTTTCAACATTGTAAAAGTCCTAGAAAATTTATATCTTCTTCTATCTACTGATTCAGGTATTTAATGAGTAGACAGAATAAAGCTAAATAAACTCACAGTTTCACTTCACATTGTAGATGTCGACAATATCAAAGGCATCGCACAGCTCATCCCTTCGAGTATTTGTACGAAATTATCGTTACTGAGAAACAATTTATAAACTGGGACGAACGGTATCGACCATGTATCTCTTTTTAGCTTGTGCTATCCTTGTCTTTTATATATAAGTTTGAGATACATCGGTGCAGAAGAAAATATTATAATACTTAATATATCTTTTCTTCTTGTATATATTGAAAGGTTTTTGCCAACCTCTCCTAATTTGCTCTGTTATTTTATAAACTCTTTGTCTACATATTAATGTTTAGTTTAGAAAAAATATTCTAAGCAACATGATACAAGCCGGAAACTTGTATTGCTGTTTTTGAAACTCAATAACCTTATTTAACTTAATATAATATTGCACTAATTGTCATTATTAAATGATTCTCAAAATCAGTAAATAATATTCATATCTGCACGCATTTAGAATTGTCTATCCCACCTGCATTTACTTTTGTACTGGGGATTTTAAAAGGTTTTTGTTTTGGCAAGTTTACCACAAAAAGGGTGCGGGAACCGTTGTCTCATTTAATCTAGATGACAGATTCCATTTTCAACTAGACAAGGGTTCTATTGAGCAAATTGTTTGTGCGAAACAATTTATTGACGACTTACCATCACAGTACTGTAAATATAAGCAAAAATACACGATAATGGAACACACCTCGATTTTGAATATGTTGTTTTTAAAATACATTCACGTAATGATTAAATTTTATTGTTGTATTGAATGTTAATATACTGAAGTATGAGATTATCAATTTTATGCTCTTGGTAAGAATGTGAATCGCGTAATAAACAATAACTTCGTATTCGCATTAGATCGAATCATTTGTCAGACACAATCGAAATAAATAAACAAAGTTTGGTTAAAGTTTTAAAATGTATCACTATGTGATACCATTAGTAGGCGTACAAATTGTATATGTTAAATTTATATAATTTAGGTAAACGATCAAAATAAAACACAAATAAAAAAATACAGTTTATGTCATGTGAGGAAATAAAATTTATAATCAACATTTACACTATTTTCTGTAATATTTGGCTGAGTAAGTGATTGTTATTAAATAATATATTTATATTAAAGATCCACTACTTGTCGACTTGAATCATCAATATACCTAAATATGGACACTATAGAAGCATATTTTAGAAAAATAATTCAATCACTTTTATTCTCAGTCCTTATAAGTTTAATGAGGTTACATTATGTTACTTTCTTTACTGTTATATTATTTCTTTTTCGTTTTTTATGAATCGTTCATTTTTTTATATCTTATCTATATATGAAAATTAGTTTGTTTTGATATGTGCAAGAAAGAAATCTATATAATTTACCTAACTATTGTTAATGCCTTTATCTTAAACTGTTAAAGGTTATTAATATTTTATTTTGCAAATACTTACCATTTGGGGATCTTATCTAGGTAAACGTACACCATCCTTTTTTGTTTTGTAACCCAGCGTATAACGCGAATATATTCTTGTAAACGACTTTACAAAAATATTATGTAATATTAAGCGTACGGTTCCACTAAAAACTCTTTCCCATTAAACGCTTAAAGTTACTGGCGTCAAAAATTATTATTCATGGAATTTAACACCAAAGACAAAATGTAAATGCGCTTCGCTTATCATCGCGTCCATCTTAATTCATCGGCTACTGCTGTATATCATTTTGTTATTCATGTTCCAATGGTAAAAGTTGACCGCAGGGTGTTTAATTTGTTGCAAAGAGTCCTTGGATAGCAACTAAATTTGTTTGTATATGACTAGGGATCCACATAGTTTCGCAGGTCATCTTTATCTTAATCATTTTGAATTAGGGTTATTATATTTTATTTCGTCCAATCCGCACTGGGCCCGCGTGGACGACTAAGGCCAAATCACCCTGCACGGGTAGGCTCGTGCCCCTCGGGACGTTTTATAAGCTGATGATGATATTTTATTTCACTATTTACGCTCAATTGTCACTCTTTGCATGTATCTCTTTGTTATTTATTTTAAACGCAAATGCCTGATTATTAGCAACTTAATGGCAAATATCACTTGCACTAGAATTAAGTTCATGTAAAAACACAATGAAATAGATAATTCAAAGCCAAATCCAAATCCTTTCATTCAATTTAGGCTTATCATAAGCACAGGAATGTTGAAACAGAAAAATAAAAAGGAACTATAAAACATCGATAGTGAAAGTAAATATTTGAGTGATTTAAGCGTATTAAAAAAGAAGCACCCTTGAAAATTCAACGGTGAAAGACTTCATAAAACAAAAATTCGATGTACAAATGGAATTAGGTACATTAATAGTTTCTAAAGATACTTACCTAATCCCCTCAATAACACGCATAATCAATAGTAACTTTTTGAAGCTAAAGTAACGATATGTATGAATAACAATTAAAATTTCTGTCCCAAAAAGGCATGTCAATATAATAATAAAACACTAAAAAGCATTATGACTGATCATGTGATTGATCCACTTTCTCTGGCGCCGCGGGCACTCAACACTACATTAAAAGTCACTGTCTTAAAAATCTATAAATATGGCATCAAAAACTAATTATAGAATCAAACTAGGTGACGCTCCGCTAAGATCAAACCGCCTCTAATTGAGCATGAGAAGCAATTATCTCATTAGCGTGGCATTCACACGGGCAGACGTAATGTACGTGAGTACAACTGGAGCATGTATCAAAACTAGTGAGGCTTTATTTTTTCATGTAAAAGGAATATAGATAGCAATCATTTTTAATCAAGATTTCAGGTTTCAGACTAGAACTTTTTTTTACATTTCTTTATTTTAAAATTTTGAAGCGGCATTCGTTATAATTACTATAGCATTGAAATTCAATCAACGCATATTTTATTCCCGAAAGAGAAGTAAAAAACGCGATGATAAAGATACGAAAGTATCAGCGTCGCATTAGCCATTTCTTGTTTGTACTAAACACTAATTATATATATTGTATTTTGTCCAAACTTATACACAACTAGGTCAAACTATAATTCCAATTAAAGATAAACCAAACCAAAATCCGACATTGATGGATGAAAATATCTACGCATAACATACATCTGAACAAACGTTAGTTCAAAGCATATATAGAAACAGTTATCCGTGCAATTTAGGCCTAGTTATTGATGGGTCTATTCGAAAACTGGCACGACAGGCAAATGAGGCTTGAACCACCAAGTCGTGAAGTGTAAATCCAGTCAGAACACCGACTGAGGTTAATGATACCAGATTGGAGTTGCCGCTGCACACTACTGCCATTGTCTTACCCTCTTAAAAAGTAATGGACCGGATAAAAAGTATTCACTCCATTGTGGGCCAGTAATAGGGTCAAACGTTTCTGGTAATTGTGCAGGTTTTCTACGGAAAATATATTGAAAACGTGGACTATTGTTTTGTGAAAACTATTCTGTTTTTAGAGCGTCGGTGGCTCAATGGTGTCGACTGTCGCCTTTCTACTGGGAGGCTGAGGTTCAAATCCCGACTCGTACCAATATGTTTTGAATTTCCGAAAATATATGTACGTTATCCGACGCTCTTACGGTGAAGGAAAACATCGTGAGGAAACCTGCGCACGCCTGCGAAGAATTCAAATATTGCGCATGAAGTCGTCCAATCCGCCGCGTGACAACTAAGGCCTAATCACCCTATAGGGGTAGGCTCGTGCCCCTCGGTGGGGACGTTTGATGAGCTGATGATGATGATACTGTTTTCAGATATATGGAAGGATGTATGAATTCTCGATTTTGTATCTTATCTTCTAACTTTTTATTTTATTTCACGGTATCAGAGTAAGATTCATGAATAACGCTAACAATTACATAAAACATTGTTCACGTAATTCTCATCATCATTTCAGCCTTATAAGTTCACTGTTGAACGGAGGCATGTTCTAAAGACTTCCACACGAACTGATTGAGCAGTTGGCATCCATCAACTACTGCTAACTGCCGCTAAGTCAGCAGTCAATCTGGTTCCACGTTCGTCCCTTAAAAAACCTGTTGTAAGTGCAATCCTTTTTCTTGATCTTATCACGAAGACTATCGCCTAATTAGCCCCCTCCATATCACGCTCAGCAACTTAAGCTTATCTACTAATAAGGCTACTACTTAGCGACTGTGCTTTGCTTCCTCATGTTCTAGTAACTTCCCAATTTTATAAAAAGTCATTATCAGACTTTTAAGACACTGTTTAGAATAGCACAGATACTTAATAAGCAAATTTAGCTATGGTATTTGGCTAGCTTTATTCGACTTTTGCTAGGAACCACAAATTTAAATTCCTTTGTGTATGTGTAATTTCTAGAAAATGTATTCCTTATATTGAACAAATTAAAGAGGTCAAGTATATTCATAAATGTATAAAGCGGAATCAGGATAAAAGTAAATGGAATGTTTTCGGTTGCGCCTTTGCCCTAGTATGGTATTTATTTGCTTCATATCTTCCGTCTAGTCTAATCAGGTCGAACGCCCTGTCCAAGTTTGGTGAGACATAACTTAGTTCGTATCTCTATGGCTTGTGGTCCCGGATTATCATATGTTGAATGAATATCACTATTGACAAAATGACCAGCAATGAAACGTATAATATCTGTAACGATGCCTTATAGCTTAAGATGGAAACATAGCAAAACTATTTATAATATGCCTTCGGTGATAAATCATTGCTCACCCATTTGCAGCATGGTACTGGATTTACTTTCTATTGATACTAAACCGTACGTCGGTAATAGTCGATAAATATTGTATCCGATGTCGGAACGTATGTTATTTACAAGATAGGTCGGTGTTGCTTTACTGTGTGTACATGTGCAGTTTTGCCTCAGTTATTTAAAATTACGGTGTAAAAATTCGCAAAAGTTTTGTTTTGAAGAAATATTAGACCAAATTTCTTATTTTATTAACATGGAAGAAACTGCCAAGCTTTGATACCGCTTCTGTCACAATTCATAAAGAGCGTTCTAAATTACTCCGTTTTACGAATAGCGCAGATTTTATTGATTGACAAAAAAGTCATGAATTTTCCCAACAGTATATTTGAATATTTTTAAACAGGTTTGACTATCAATGTGAGTAGAACTCATTATGAAATTTTCTTTAATACATGAGATTTATAAGTGCTTGCAGCGCTCTATCTTAATGCCAATATAACGATCACTAAGTACATTTTGTTTGTAAAAAAAATAAGTTAAAGTGTAATTAATGAATAATAATTATCACTTTTCACATTTGTGTAACGTTTCATTTTAACACTGTCCTTAATAAAATTGTTGGTTGGTTCCTTTCTGATGGTTCATTAAAAGATTGGTTTATCGAAAACTATTTTAGTTTTAGCATTACAAATAAAGTACACATTAATATTATTTTTAGATCGAACATTCCAAATCAAAACACCTTTTCGCACAGTTTTCCTGGAGGCTATTTATTTCCTGTCGAGAATTCGATGTTTTCACGCCCAAACATTATTTCCCAGCCTCACAGTTATGTGCAATGCGTACAAATCACGGATTTGCTTTGTTTTGCATCCAACGCATGTAGCGCACATAACTGCAGCGTTAACTTTTTGTTCAACCTTTAGGGAATTTAGCTGCGGACATTGAAAATCAAATTTATCAAAACTGTAATCTTTATTGCAGTTTTCTATACTTGCCAGGATGTATCGTGTCAGTGAAGTTTAAATCATAAAAATACTTGATTTGTTTTTGTCTTTTAGCTTCACAATACTTCATTAGAATTTTTATTTACTTGACAATATTCCTGCTATGTCATGAAGATTTTTTTATTGCCAAAAAAGGCAGAAGAGCTAGCGGCCCATCTGATGGAAAACGGTAACCGCCGCTCATGGACGACCCATTTGGTGTTGCGGCAACGACGTCGGCGGCAACACCAAGGGATCCGGGTTCGGTCCCCAGGTAGCACAAACATTTGTGTGCATGAACATGTCTGAATGGTCTGGGTGTTTTCTATGTATAATATGTATATATTTCCAAAAAAATGATATATAAGTATGTTTATCCGTTGTTTAGTACCCATAAAACACGCTTCATGCTAACTTGGGGCTAGATGACGCTGTGTGGTTGTCAGTGGATATTTATTTATTTATTTATGGACAACTGAACCTAGGCAAAGACATACCGCAGCCTATCAACATCTCTGTTGAAACCTTTATTATTATTATGGATTAAATTTGAATATATACATATATTTCTTATCATTTATGCGACTTCATCATGTTAGTCTTTCGATGAACAATTATCAACATCCTACAGTATTTAATGTCATTTTGTGATTGAGTATGTTTTCTAGAGACGTGTGATCATGAATTATCATTCGATCAGCAATGATGGTGAACGGATATTAATATGTCAACGTTAATGGGAAGTGATAAATCTTTATTAGCTGTGATTAAATTAATTACGTAGATTAGATTAAAAATTAGGAATTCACACTCACATTTATTATAAAAAATGTCTTGAAATTAATCCTTTGAAGTATTAGAAGCCATTTTTTTATATTTAACATGTATATCGTAATGTTTACAGAATGACCGAATGATACTAGGCCCAATAACCGTGATCACTTAAAAAATTCTGTACTGTAGTCTAGTTACTATTGTAGTAATAGTATCTGCTACATCGAGTACATATAAAAACTAAATTGCATTTTTTATAATTACCCTTGATACTCCTATATATATTATGTAAAAGCATAAATTGAAAATATATTTTTATTTACAACATTACATTATTCGGTAACTAAAATATATTACACCCTAAACACTTAAAAATAAAAATAATTAAAAAAAGAAGTCCCTTTCGGCAAAGTTCCGAAAATACTGGCAGCGTTACCCCTTTGGATTGCCAGACTGATTCTTTGTCCAAGGTAGCTGCCAGATCTTCGGTCACCTGTGACGTCGACTAACCTTTTGGAAATCTCTTTGAAAAGCCTCAAAGCACTAGGACCCCACGGACCAAGGGTCTCGACACCGAACGGAACAAAATCATATTCGGAGCCCAGACCCCTGTAAAGCATAAATAAATTAATAAACTAACTAATGGACAATCATGAAGAAACGTCAAACAAAAAATGTTCGAGCCGCATGACACATACGTATAGTTATCGTTATATTTAGAATGTTCAAATTATTTATTTTAATGTTGACTTTAACGCGTCATAGGAAGAGTACCAAATCAAAAGCACGTGCACACTACTATGTCATTGTGACATGACGTGATTATGAATGAAAATTCTGCCCAACTGACGTGGGCAGACTTTTGCCGCAAACACTCATTGAGTGAGTTTGTGTGCTACTTAGTTTGTTTTACTAAGTTAAAAAGTTAATACGAGTGTCACTATTGACTACTGATTTAATTAATTAACAAATTCGGTATTTCCCACCACCCGCAATAAAATACCAAACCATATTTTTATAATAGCACACATTTTTTTATTTGCCGTTTCATTGATCACTTTTATTAATTTACAATATTCTATTTTTAAACACATTGAAACCAATAAATATGAGGTCAATTGATGATAGTGAGCAATGACGTCACATATCACTAATCTCATACAAAATATATGGAAACGTTCCTTTTTGACAGTTCATAAAAAGTATGTCAACGATTAGTGGTGTCAAGTACCGAATTATAAATGAAATAACAGCATCCCATTCATGCGAGTCCCCAAGTCGTGACTAGAATTAATAACCCAATTACTAATTGCTACAAATTTTGTTTCACATGAATTCGCCGTCCATAAAGTACGTAAATCGTTGTTAAACTAATTAAAAACTGGAAAGACTTCCGCAGCTTTTGCAGTAATCGCTGAGAGCGAACTTGTTTTTGAACATGTTTTTTGTGTCACGTAAAAGGTGTTTTGATTTCATTTGTATTGCAGTGATACTGTGTTTCTTTTTATTTTAAAATGATAATAATCAATATCCACTGACATTCACATAGCGCCATTTAGTCCCAAACCTGTAATATGGGTACTAAACAACGGATAAATATACTTATATATTTTTTTGTAAATACACACATAGAAAACACCCAGTACAATAGACATGTTCGTGCACATAATTTTTGTACTACCCTCAGGATCAAACCCAGAACCCTAGGTGTAAGAGCCGACGTCTCAACCATTACACCACATGGGTCGTCGAATATGAACCGCATTTGCGGTGATATGAATCCTTGAATACATTATATAAATTGACATGACCCTACGACAATGCCTATCTATCTATTCAAACCATCGCAGTCCACTGCTGGACATAGGTCTCCCCATTTTGCGCCAGATGTCCCGATCCTCCGCCGTCCTCATCCAGCCTCCACCAGCGACCGCCCGCAAGTCGTCGGGCCTTCGGCCCTGCGCTACACATGCCGAGACGCGGTCTCCACTCCAGAACTCGTCTGCTCCAACGGCCATCGGTTAAAATGCCTATGATCTAACCTAACATATCATTTTCCACAAAAATAGCACATTGTTCAGCCACTGCACTATAAAAATCTTTGTTCATAGGTTGTACATGCGCACTACAGTACCCTAACAACGGATAAGCACACTATAATTGTAAAGACTTGCACATTTCACGTAAAACAAACTCCCATTGAATATAATAACAATGCCATAATAGCATAAAACGTGCAAAATCACGGAAAGCCGCTTTTGTTTGAACATCCCGTATAAGTACAGCTTGCAAAAGAATCAAGTTCAGTGTAACACGAGCGTGCGTTCAGGCATGCGGGTTATCTCACATTTTGAATGCCCGTTCCGTTACAAAACCATATACGGGCGCAATCACTCTTAAACCCTGAACTTTTGAATATACATTTTGACCCAAAACCCAGATTTTAGGGCTACCTTTGCAAAATGCACCGTCACCGTAATTTGTAATTATTCTTAGGTGCTGAAATAACTTTATAAAGTAATTGATGTGTTCACGATTATCTTGGTTTTTGTTTTTTAATAAAGTTTTTAGTGAGTCTCTCAAGACGCATAATTTAGGAAAAGTTTAAGAAAATAAATTTCAAGGTTGAGCTCTTGATATTTTTGATTTGAATAATGAAGCAAAACCTTAGATTAAGTAAAAAGTTTACTGAAACTTAATACATATAAAACTAACTTAGTCACTAAGCTACCTAAATGCCCCTATAATATACTTTACCGGGTAAATTTTACCCACAGTACAAGTAGAGTTTCAAAAGAATAAAAAAATGATCCCTTGATTCGTTACTCAATGACATAAAACGAAAATTTGATAAAAATGTTATAATTTATAAAAAGGAAATAAATGAAAGCATACTAACAGTACTGATTACTAAACTGGGAAATCCAATCGCAAAAACTTAGTAATTCGCTCGCGATCTAGAAAGTGGACAGTGAGTGAAGACATTTGCACGAGCTGCATGTTATTATGTATCCCAAGGTCAGATTTAACAGTAACAGCGATATGTTAAGTGCTTCCGCATTCTGTGACTCAATACTTAGTACCCTAAGAATACAGAAAAAATTTTTTCTGTATTCAGAGCTAGTACCATAGCGTAGCGCGCTAATTCTAAATCTATGCCTAGTACGACTATTTTTACATAGGATTTTGATACCATAACATTAAGACATTTTCCTTGATTTACAAAGTAAATTAATCTTTGACGGCAAAAATATTATTATACCTAATATTACCGCCACTGTTGCCTTACGATTTGGAGGATGTCCGTTCAAGTCCCGTCACGTACCAATGTATTTTCGAATTTTCAAAAAATATATGTACGTTATCCGACGCTCTTACGGTGAAGAAAAACATCGTAAGGAAACCTGCGCATGCCTTCGAAGAAATTTTAAAGTTTATGCGTGTAATCGGCCAATACCCACTGGGCACGCGTGGACGACTAACTTAAGGCCTATACGGGCAGGCGAATAATGAGCTGATAAAGATAATACATTTCACTTTCATCTTTTATATATTATCGTCACAATACCTATAATTGAATACAATCTTTAATCATCGCATGGTTGTTATTCTGTCACCTTAGTAAAATATAAAATCAAACTATCTACTTCTCCTCATTTCAAGTCATGTCTAAAAGTACAGGTCAAATGGTAATTTAATTTGAAAGATCATCTCAACGAATCACACTTCGTGGGGCAAAAAGTGACCTACATGGGATCATTGTTTGACCTTGACCGTGAGAATGGAGGCCATCCAGTCTGTCAGTGACCGTCTACTTTCTAGAAATATAAATAAGTGAACTGTATAAATATCTGAAATTCATCTGGAGTTTTTCATGTTTTTGTGATTTTTATTTATTTATTTATTTAGGAATAGCACAGCAAAACAGTCATAATATCTATTATAAATACAACAAATAAAGTTAAAAAATAATGTGGCCCACAGCGCAAAATAAATATTTTATCATGATCTTACGGTTATGAAAATACTTTAGGAAAATTTTGCCTTCTTGAAGCTCGCCTGACAAAACCGAAATACATCTCAAGTTCCTATGTGCTTCGAAACACACATAAGGCGCTTGGTCCCGCATACTTTCTAAGTATGGCAGTCGTTAACACCCACAGAAGAAAGCCTGTGCTCTGTAGTGGAACGTTATATACTGATGATGAAGCTTATCATATGGCAACCAGTGTTTCCGCTCGATAGTCGACATCGATTAACTTCCATTCATCATGATGGTATGGATGAAATTTTGAACTTTCCGTCTATATCCGTTGTTAAAGGTGGCAACAAGAATGAGTCTAACATAATTCATACAAAAACTCCTCAATATATACGCGATATAGGTTAAAAGGAAGCCACAACACTACGCAATCACAAATCAAACCTTTCGAAAATAACTGAATCCTTGACGATTCAAGCTGTTGGCCTTAGGATATGGTCAAAAAAGGGCATTGAGAAGTGTGTTGGTAATCTAATAGTAGATCAGACAAGAAAAACGGAGGACTGGGATATCTGGGGGATAATGGGGGAGACTTTTGTCCACCAGTGAACTTACAATAAGTTAAAGAGAGAGTAATAAAATATATCCACTGACATTCACACAACGCACTCAAGTCCCAGGTTAAGAGTGAAACTTATATTACGGGTACGGAACAACTGGTAAATATATTAAAATTTATTTTGTGTAAATACAAATGAATTTTAGTCATAAAAAAATACTCATACGAATACAAACAACCATGTTAATGCACACAAATGTTTGTACTGCCCGGGGATCGAAGTAGCCGACATCTCAAACCAAATAAGTCGTCTGAAATTATCAGACGTGTCGGCTGTTAATAAGAACTGCCAGGTGTTGATTGATTAAATTGACTTGTATTGTGTCATCTAGCATTAATGTTGTGTTCATTGGTTAAAAAGGAACAACTTGAACGATGTTACTGAACTGGTTTTAGTTAAAAAAAAAGTCGCTCAAGATTCATGTTCATTCATTAAAGCGATCATTGTATTGATTAGCTTGTTCGACGGATTTACAGTTGGCTTTATGAATAATGTGAATGACTTTGTTATCTTTATATACGGTTATATTTATATACGATAAATTAAAATAAAACTGTCTCATACTCGTTGAAAAATATTCTTGTAGATTTTGGTCCAAATCGTCCTGTAAAATAAGAGTTTTAAATTACATACTAAGCTTCGTGAAAAGTGCACTGAAGCTGAATTACAGAATCCTATTAAATTTTCAACATCTGTCATCTGGTGCCAGACGTAGAGTATTATGCAATAACAAAATAAAAATGTATTTATATTATAATGCGGTCCATGGATATAATAGCAGAAAAAAAAATGTCATCATCCCTATTGAAGATATATGCTATTTTTACTGAGATACCAAATGCAAACTTAAAATCTAATAATAAATATACAAACATATAAGGCTAGGCTTAAGTACGTTTGATTTTAGGACTGGCGCCCAATAAGGGATCACCCCGTATTTCGGGACGCCAGGACTAAAGTTTTAGTTACGTTTTAGTTTTAAAAATGTTTAATTTTCAATCACATGACGTCATCATCGTCATCCTCAGCTCATTATACGTCCCCACCGAGGGACATGAGCCCACCCGAATAAGGGGCTTAGTTGTCCTCGCGGGATCGCGGATTGGCCGACTTCACGTACACGCACTTTTTAATTTTTTCGCAGGCATGCCCAAGTTTCCTCACGATGTTTCCTTCACCTTAAGAGCGTCAAATAAACGTATATATAATTTCATAAATTTGAAAATATACTGGCGGGGTTCGATCTTGCTCCCTCTAGATCGGAAAGCAACAGTCCACCGACGCTATATCACTTGACGTATTACGTCAAAATAACGGCTTTATGCGACGCGTTGTTCATAGATATATCATCGATCATTGATTTAGCTCAACCGTCAGCAGAAGTGATAAAGCGTGCGCGCAATGACCTACAATTGTAGCTGGGATACAGGGTTGCCAAACGTACGAGGTTCCTCGTACAAATACGAGATTTGTGGTCTTCCGTACGAGGTACGAGGACACTATCAACCTCGTACAATTATGTACGAGAGCGTCGGTGACTCAATGGTGAGGTTCAAATTCCGCCACGTACCAATGTGTTTTCGAATTTTCGAAAAATATATGTACGTTAGCCGATGCTCTTACGGTGAAGAGGAAAACATCGTGAGGAAACCTGCGCACGCCTGCGAAGAGATTCAAAAGTTGTGCGTGAAGTCGTCCAACCCGCACTGGGCCAGCGTGGACGACTAAGGCCGAATCACCTTATTCTGGTAGTCTCGTGCCCCTCGGTGGGGACGTTTAATGAGCTGATGATGATGAATTAATATGTTGTAATATGACCATGCTATATATATAAACTAGTGACATCTATCAGAACTTGAACTTTTAAACAAAAATATTCGTTGGTCGCATTTAGGCGATCATTGTCTTCAGGCTTTAGCTATGTAACCGGGAAAACCCCGGTTATTAAAACAATTTGCCCTTCGCATTAGTCGTTTCTGTCACAGTGTTTTTTTAGTAAGAAGCTAGTCAATTTATTTAGTATTTTTTATGATGAAAGCGTTTTTTTTACGTACGAGGTTCGAAAGCCGATGTACGAGATTTTTATCTGCTTTAGTACGAGGAATTTCGTTCCGGAGTTGGCAACCCTGGATCGGCAAAAACATAAACGCCATCTTGTATTGCAAGCCTGTAAATCTTTCTTGACGTGGACCAGATAAAAAAGTCCTGATATAACATTTTGAATTAAGTCAGTAGACTTCACAATCTATGGCTACTGCTTAGATAAACTACAGATTTTTTTATGTTTCCAAGTGTACAGAAAGTTCAAGACGCTCACCTGATGGTAAGTGATACGCCTGACCATGACAGAGCGGCTTTGATGGAGACCAACAACAGAGATACAGTTATTGTTCTCCATCAACGTCGTACTGCGCCCGACATCCGAGACAACAGATGTTAGGTCTCTCATACCTACCTAGTAATTTCACTAGCTACAGTGCCCCTCATTCAGAAACACAGTAGTGTGAAACACTCCTTTTACACGGGACGATATCTGGCACTGCGGTGGTACCTACCTAGACGACTCAGTATAGAGTCTCCACATAGTGAATAATGGGAGATCTGGCGCAAAGTGGGGGAGATCTTTGTCCAGCAATTGACTGCGATAGGTTAAAAAGAAAAAAAGAATCATTTTCATTTTCATATCTACTACTATTAAGAGCTTAACAATTAGTCAGTTAAAAAGTTAAAGCTCCCTTTTTGCTACGCAATTTCTCACGTGATCAATGATCGGCTTTATTTGTCTTACTCCACTGCAATACAATCATCATCAGCTCATTAAACGTCCCCACCGAGAGCATGAACCTACACGCACCCGGGTGAATAGGCCTTAGTCATCCACGTTTTCCCAGTGTGGATTCACTAACTTCACCCACAACCTTTGAATCTGAGCAGACGTGCGCAGGTTTCCTCACGATATTTTCCTTCACAGTAAGAGCGTCGGTTAACGTACATATAATTTCGAAAATTCGAAAAGACATTAGTACGTGGCGGGATTTAAACCTGCGCCCTCCAGATCGGAAGGCAACAGTCCACAGCAATAACCCACTGACGTTGACATTTACCATATGACTAGCAAATTATTATAGGGAGTATAATAATAATAAATATCCACTGACATTCACACAGCGCCATCTAGCCCCATATTAAGCGAGGAGCTTGTAGTTGGGGTACTAAAGAACTCATAAACATAATCCGCAATAAAATACCAAACCTTATTTTTATAAAAGCGCACCTTATTTTATATGTCGTTTCATTGATCACTTTTGTTTATTTGCAATATTGTATTTTTGAATACACTAAAACCAATAAATATTAGGTCAATTGATGATAGTGAGCAATGACGTCACATATCACTAATCTATGGAAACATTCCTTTTTGACAGTTCATAAAAAGTGCGTCAACGATTAGTGGTGTCGAATACCCAATTAAATTATTAATTTAATGATTAAAAACTTACCAATAATGATGACAATTGCAGCCGAAGCAATAATATTTGATTTGAACTCCATTTTTATTAAACCACTGTTTATTAAATATCACTAATAGTTTAATTTCGTTCACTTATATTAGAGATGTGAAACACTTCGGGTTTGAAGTCAGTCGTCCATGGTGATATTCTGTAACAAAACAAAGATACATTAATTCTAAAACATAATTTGATCAAACACAACAGACATACATATAAAAAAAAGGTTATTGATATTCTACGTTCACTAGAAATCAAAGGCTAAATAACAAAATTAAAGATAAAATTTCCTATACAAAGCGAAGCTTCTTCAAATTAATGTCAGATCAATTTTAGGTTACCCGAGAAAGCTGAAGCTAGACTTTCTCCTAGATTTCCCTTTTCAAGAGCCCTTTCACGGTGCTTAAGCTATACAAAAGTCTGCGGATGCTATCTTGAAATGGCAATAGTATTTTGTGTCGACACAAAATATAATTTACGTTTGTTTTTCTTCCTAAGCTCTAAGCGTTGGTGGCTTATTGGTGTGGACTGTTGCCTTCCGATCTGGAGTTCAAATTCCGCCATGTACCAATCTTTTCCGAAATTATATGTACGGTTGTCTTACTCTCTTACGGTGTAGGGAAAAATTGTAAGGAAACCTGCGCACGCCTGCGAAGAGATTCAAGGATTGTGCGAGAAGTTAGCCAATCTGCACTGGGCCAGCGTACCGTGGACGACTAAGGCCTATACACCCTTTATGGGTAGGCTCGTGCCCCTCAATGGAGACGTTTATGATATGATGTTGATGATTCTACCTGAGGATGACTATGTATAAAATATAATAAAACTATGATTTAGTTAGATATTGTGGTGCAAAATAATTTTTGGTGATAAAAATTTAATCATAAACTTACATATTTAAAGTTTCATTGCACCTTCCGCGCCAGCTATTAACTCTTCGACCGCCAATGACGCCTTAAGAGAATCCAGACACAATAGATTTTCTATTGCGTCTGGATTCCCGGCGTTTAATGGGCAAAAATTGCCTTAAATTTATTTCATGGACATGAGTTAATTAAATATCTTTATTTAGTCGACCATTATCATTATCATCGTCGACCGACGACTTGTGAATGGTCGCTGGTGAAGGCTGGATTAGAAAAGCGGAGGACCGGGATATCTGGCGCAAAATAGCGGAGACCTATGTCCAGCAGTGGATTGCGATAGGTTGAATAGTAGATAGATAGTCGATCATTAACATGTCTCCCCGTAAAGCTTTCCATTCAGTCGGATCTTCTTAGCAAACGTCTATTACCACTTTATCACACCTGCCAATTCTATAAGGGACAGGTGATACTAATAAGAAGCAAAGCAATTCTGTCTTGCCACAACACAGGTAATCTGTACTTGCTAATAGGGCCTAAGCACTTGCCCTACTTTTGGAACAAGATAAACCCTTTAACTGACTACAACTAGTTTTATTAATAAAACTATTACCCACTTAACCGATCGTATGCAGTCGTGAATAATCATTGCTATTTTAATGTATTATTCATAGAAATGTAATTTAAAGTTGTTATTAAATTAAATTGCCTGGTATTAGTGTTAAATTGTGACCACTTTCTCAGCATTTATAATAATAAGCAATCGTAATCGGAGATCGTTTCGAAGGGTTTATTGAATAAAATCGCTTCCCTCTGTACACGGGTTGAGAAATTGCAAAATACATTGTATTTTATGAAAGATATCATGATCGTCTGATGGTTATCTAAAAATATATTTATTTTATGTATGCTATTATACCCGTAACAGTTTACGGAATCTTATCTCATAGTTGTTTTTTATTGTATATTTTTGACGTTCATAAGAGCTTTTTGTAAGCCTTATTTGAATAAATGGTTTTGACTTGGACTTCATCAAGAAATGGAATTCAAAAATCTGTTAAACTAGGATTCCAACTGACATAATGGTAGAGTTTTTAATTTGCCACTATCTCGTAATATAATAGCTTGAATCCTATTTTAATCTATTTATTTAAAAGCATCCTAAACTAAAAGAGCTCACTTGGAAAGGTTACCGAACCAATAAAAAATAATCAAAACTCATTTCATCGTCCAGCTGTCACTAAGCCAATTTCGCATTTTGAAAGTAAACCATTTAAATGTAGTAGCAATATATTCGATCTTATTCATTCATCAAATTATAGCTGTTAAGAAAGACATTGGTTGTTAATTGGAAAGTGGCTACAGGTTTCTAAAAAACAATTCATCATTTCAAAATAAATTATTCGCAAAACCTGATCTATCTGTTCATTTAATTGATTCGCATCCGCCATCTTTATTTTAGGCGCCATATTTGACGCAAGGCATTCTAATTTTAAATAATTGAAATGTGAGCACTGAACTCGAAATGAGTGCTTTTAAGTGTTACTAATTAGAACTTTCTAGATGAAAGTGTGAACCTTTTTTTCTTTTGTTATGTGATAGCCACATCTATATCATTGCTGTTTTTACTGACAGGTTTAAAAGACGAGTATTACCCGCGTAGTTATAAACTTCGTACTTTTTTATCAAAATACATCCTTGAACTTTGGATTCCTACCAGGAATATCTGTTTCAAATCGAGCCGTAATGCATGTGCCCGTAGATAAGTCATCCGGGACCATCGGTTTAACGTACTTTTCGAAAAATCTGTAGAGGAGTATGTGCGATTAAGATGGAATCATTAAACATGTTGGCGATTTTCCTGGTTGTTTGTACGCACAGGGTATGCACTGTTTATTTGCATATATGTATACGTCACTGTTTAATTCCTAATCTTGAACTCGATACAAAACATAACTCTAGCCACGCCCCAGATAGATCGTACAAGTGTCTCAACACGTTATAGTAATAGGAACGGTAAGATCGCCGCGGGTGAGCGCCTCTCTTGTGGTATACTAATTATTTTAAATTATCCGACTTAGTGGCTTCTATCTCGATTGTAACTGTGAATCAAAGCGGCTATACTCTTCGATAATGTGTGGTGTTTTGAAAATAGTTTAATACATTATTATTATTAAAATTTTAAGTCAAATCGCCAATAAATAAATATCCTCAGACACACAGCGCCACTTAGTCCCAAACTAAGCACTAAGCCTAACATACTTATTTATATTTTTTATAAATACACACATTAACATAGAAACACCCAGACCATTGCAAACAGATATGTTCATACACACCAATTTTTGTAATGCGCGGGGATTAAACCCAAAACCCTTGGTGTAGTAGCCAACGCGTCAACCATTACACCACATGGTCGCCAATGGCGTCTTGGCAAGCATAACATTCGACTGATTGAAAGATCGCTGGTATAAGCTGGAGGTGTAAAGTGGACTAATAAGATCATCATCATCAGCTCATTAAACATCCCCACCGAGGGGCACGAGCCTACCCGTATAGGGTGCTTAGGCCTTAGTCGTCCACGCGGGCCCAGTGCGGATTGGACGACTTCAAACACAACCTTTGAATCACTTCGCAGGCGTGCATGAAGGTTTCCTCACGATGTTTTCCTTCACCGCAAGAGCGTCGGATAACGTACATATAATTTCGAAAATTCGAAAACACATTGGTACGTGGCAGGATTTGAACCTCAGCCCTCCCGGTTGGAGGGCGACAGTCCACACCATTGAGCCACCGACGCTCTCTACTAATGAGATATCTGTCGTAAAATTGGAAAACCTACGACCAGGAAAAGATTTAGGAAGAAATGATTCGAAAAACTATCATTAAGGTTTATGGGCATTGTTATACAGTAGATATTAATGGTGTGGCAAAAAACTAAGGTCAATCAACTATCGGTACTTAAATCATTATCGTATGTTGACAAAACACTAGAATACAATTGTAACGTTGGAGGCGGCTTATGGACAACACCGTAAGAGCGGGTAGTAGTGGTCCTTCGTACAAGCTAACTGTTTTATAGGCATATTAACAAATATTGAGGATTTGTTAGTTAAAATTATTAAAACACCATGGTAAAGACGAAATGTTTGTTAAACGTGAAATAAAAATGATATGGCAAATAACGTGGATGGATCACTCAATCCGCACGCTTTAAGAAAACGAAGAAAATACAGCCGATACGATGTTTATTGTAGTATTAAAAATTAATTAAAAAATAATAATAATTTGAGAATGCAGTGGCATTTCCCGTTCTAAACGATTAATTTGAATCACTCAATCCACACGCTTGCTGTTTGAGTGGTCTTAAAAAACCTAGAATATTAATAAAATTACATTTCGACAACCGATACATGCTTTACCCACACGGATGCACTGAAATTTGTTTAAACCAAATTCGTGTGAACTTTGTAACTATATGCGAAAAGCAGTACCAGGCTATCATGAATCGCGAGAAAGTATCCACGCATTGTCAAGCACTACTTTCGTGCAGTCTTCCGGGTCAGCGGTCACGCCCGGCCAAGGTTACCACTGACCTCCTTCATTTTATGACAGCCTGGTACTTGACAAGGCTGTTTCTGTTGTTTTTATGATTCCACTGCGGCTGGAACCGGTACAGGCGTGAGCTACTTGATTCGAAATTAGGTTGTCCTGGTATAATTAATGTACCTGCTCATCGGTGGTTAAACTGTGAGGAAAATGTCTAACAGGGCGATGTATTTCTTTGAAAAGTTTCTTGCGATCGAAATGAATGCGGCTTTTTATTCCAAATCGAATCAATGTCCAGAGAGGCTTCGCTTGCCCTGTTTGATAGAACTTAAAAATGGTTTCGTACTCTTTACCACTTTTCACCAAATTTTGCCACCTATAAATTACTTTTTAAGACCAAATAATCTGTATTCTTTAGTCGGACTATACACACCTTTTTTTTTATTTCCTAGAAGAACATTTCAAATGAAACCTATGGTAGGTTCAAAAAATACTTCAAATTTAATTTTGAATACAATTAAAATTAATATTTTTGTAATTTTACAACTTTCCGGTTAACTAGTGGTTTATAAAAAAAAAACTATCAAAAAAGGTTTTGTGCTGGCAAGTAATGTTTGTACTACAACAGGCAATTATTATTGATAAAATAAAACAAGTTCTACAAGTTGAGGAGGCTACTTCCCATCTGTTAAACTTCCCATTTGGTAAGTAAATTTCCCATTTGGTAACCCACTGTTAAACTTCCCATTTGGTAACTCAAATTGTACCAACCAAAAATTGCATTGGGTAAACAATTCATTCTTCATATCAAATATATATTCAATCCCATTTCGAAAACATTAACGTAATTATATATGTTATTTAACCAGATCGAGAACTGGCTAAGAGACCACACACAGACACTGGCAGCGGAGTGGTGGACCTCGACACCAGGGTGCAGGCAATCCAGGGAGGCCATGCCATCCCTGGACAGGAAACTGTCCAGACGTCTTCTAGGGATGGACAGAAATAGCCTTAGACTGGTGACGGGGATCATCACTGGACACTGCGCACTAAACAAACACTTTTACACAATAGGTATCACGGACAGTCCTCTGTGCAGAGCGTGCATGGAGGAGGAGGAAACGGCGGCGCATGTGCTTCTTAGGTGCACAGGCGTAGCCCAGATCCGCAAGAATATTATCGGCTCACAGGTAACAGTCGCGGATGCCCTGAGGAGACCGGGAAGACTCATCTGTTTTTGGAGGGAGGTGGGCTGGCTGGAATGACCAGAGGGCCGACACGGCTTACGCACAATGGTCCACTACACGAACTTAGTGCGGAAACCGGACTCCGTAACATAGAATAGAATAGAATACATATGTTATTAACCGATTGGTAAACTTTCTTTTGAAATATGTATAGTCAAGTAAAAAAAATTAAAACACAAAAGTAATGATAACGTTGTCATATATTTTTTTAATCTTAGGTAGAATAGTCGGATTTTCATAATTATTTCACATATTGATATTTAAAACAGACGATTGAATCATCATCATCAGCTCATTAAACGTCCCCACCGAGGGGCACGAGCCTACCCGTATAGGGTGATTAGGCCTTAGTCGTCCACGCGGGCCCAGTACGGATTGGACGACTTCACACACAACCTTCGAATCTCTTCGCAGGCGTGCATGAAGGTTTCCTCACGATGTTTTCCTTCACCGTATAAACGATTGAATAATTTCTTATATTTAATTTTATCCGTCCGAGAATAGACAAAATATGCGAATACCGTAAACGACGTTACCGACGTTTTATTAAACGAGTATGAGTAAAATCCCAACACCTTGAAATTATACCATGCAAACTAAATATTATTAGGGATTCGGTTTACGATTGCACAAGTTACGAACTATCGTAATTTTAGCACTTGCCTTCCGTAAAGATGCTTTATACTCTCTGTTTCTATCTCAGGATGCTGATCTTTAACAGTCACCGCATTCGCACTCGTGGTGGGCTACCATTACATATTTTTGTAGTCATCATTATCAGCTCATTACACGCCCCACCGAGGGGTTCGAGCCTACTCATAAAGGGTGTATATGCCTTAGTAGTCCACGAGGTCTCAGTGCGGATTGGCCGTCTTCACGCACAACTTTTGAATCTCTTCGCAGGCGTGTGCAGATTTCCTCACGCATCGGATAAACGTACATATAATTTCGAAAATTCAAAAATATAGTGGTATGGCGGGATTCGGACCTGCGACCTCATGATCGGAAGGCAACAGCTTATACCAATGAGTCATGCACTGTAGGAATAGTTTGCCTACAGTCAGTACTGTAGGGAAACGAAACGGTATGACCCAGTGGTCATACTGGTCGTTTGAATATAATTGTATCCATAATATAACTTAACCAAAAAATAACTTATAAAACGAAGCGTATCCAAGTAAGCTTATTCATTTGCCTACTAACCCATACAGAGTTTAAGCTCTTGTTTCAATTTGGAAAAAAACCTATGTCAATAATAAATAGAAACCTAACCACCGCAGAGACAAAAAAAAAACAAAAGTATTATTACTTGCCATTTAAAGTTAATGATGCATGATGTAATTATTATAAGACACCTGTCTACAAAGCAATTGATGTTATACGTGGTCAGTTTCTAAACCCGGGCTTTCTAACTTCATAGAAGTTTCTAGTGCATGGAAAATTACCCGAAGCCATGATTCCTATATATTTTTAGCATTTATTGGAAAAAGTTAAGTTCCCATCAATCTGAATAAGGCTATAGTTATCGTTTGCTTGACTACCGCAAGGTGGTACAATGGGACCCATTTCATCCTTATAAAGAAATCTGGCAGAATTGTTATTATTATTACCCTGAACTTTGTTATTAGCGTTGACTATTGACTTCACAATATTATGGTTCCATATCTGTAAAGGCCATCGGCAGCTTATAGTCTATATGGAAAAAATCTATGTAGAACAAAACGCAAACACCGGATTACAATTAGTGATTTTGGTACTTACTTAAAAATAGATTAGAAGTTATATTTTGTTGTTTTTTGTATACATTTTATATTGACTAAGCTTTAGATTTATATCTTAAATTCGCAATCTTAAGACATCGAAGATGCACAAATGTTGGTTGGGTTAGGAGTATTTATTTCACTCTTGTTTACTATATACTTTTGCTACCGGTAAAATTAGGTTGGGCTATGTATTTAACGGTAAGTATTTGTAGCAAATTGCAGCGCTAACGGGCTAACGACAATATGATTGTCCCCATTAACTGCTTATGGATTGGCATCGTGTGAACTGGGCGAATTATTTTTACGACTTCATTGGTAACTCTGCCAGAAAAGTATTTTTAAAAATAAATGCATTAGTCTTCTGATCTATGGTGAAGGATTATGTGGGGGTTATATTTTCTCACTATATTCGATGACGTTGCTGTTAAACTTAACAGGAGGAAATTACTATTTAATATAATGAACTTATTTAATTTCAAAGAAGAAAATCATTTTAAGATTACTATTACCAGGGCAAACGACTTGATATTATTCTAATGTCTTACCGACTAAACAATCCGTAACTGTTTTTGAACTTAAAGGTTAGATTGAATGGGAAGGACCTGCTTACTATTCTTGGAATATTTTGTCTTTAAGTCAATATTTTTATTAATCCTCGGCCAGATCTGACTGAGATTTACCTCTAATAGCTGTGATGAGAAGGTGAGAAATTTGTGAATTTACAAAACCTAGTGAAAAAATGTTTTACAATTATTGGATTATCATTATAGTACTAAGATCTGATACTAAGTTGTTATGTCTGTTTGACTATATGATGTACATTATTTGTTTATATTATTGAATTATTTATTTAAGGAAAGAAATCTTCCTTATATCCAATAGTCAACCTTGTTACTACTAAACTCTTCGATCAAATAAGCGCATCGTTTTTGCGACGCCACAAAAACCTCTTATTGTCCAACAATTTGTCAGATTTCCATCGTAATATATTAAATAAGATTTGTTTAGAGACTAACGGTGTCGGTTTTTGCCCCAAATCACCTATTCAATTGGCGATATTTTTTGCCCGAGTCTGCAAAAAATCGGTGTCAGATTCAGCGTGAAAGATAAGATCGGATGGGTTAGATAGTAATTATGTGATTAATTAACAGATGAATAAACTAGTTTTGGGTGATAATTGGCACTTTTATTTGAATGTGGGGCGACATTCAATACGTGATAATTGGACATGATTTGACATTAAGAATCAAGATGGCGTCTCGATAAGGATCGATGTGGTGTTTTGGCATGTTAATTGTTGCGTGGTATTTAGATCAAGATTTATTTTGATACTTTATTTCATACGATGGCATCATTTACTTTTACGTTTATGTTAATATTTTTTTCTGTCATCAGCGTATTTCCTTTTTATACATTATACTTCAGCGACCACTATTATAAAATTCGTCACATTCTATACTAAAATATTTATATTTCATCAAAAAAAATTTTGAGATCTGTACCAGTAATATTAAATAGAAACACAAAATAAAATCATTCATTTAATTACCCCAGCCATTCCAGTGATCCCTATGTCAGTCTCAAACCGCATTAACACTTTTTAATCACCCTCTCAAATAACACCAAAACCCGACGGTCCTCACGAAAAAAATAAAAAGGAAAACTTAATGATGGCCGACGCAGAGATGAAAAAAAGCGAACACAAAAAGAGGAAGTCAGGACAATGATAGTTGAACCAGACCGTGAATATCATAATGGCTGCCAACCGCGGCGAGTTAGTGCCGACCTTTTGCTTCGTTTTTGTATACACTGTCTGTTTGTCCTGCGCTTTGTTCATTAGCAAGCAGCTTATAAAATATATGATATTTTTATTGATAATGTTACTTGCATACTTTAATTTAAAGGACCTTTAACCTTTTAGAACTCCACTGCAGAGCAATATCGTTCTGCCCAATAGGGCACTGTAGCTAGTAAAAACACTAAGTATATAATATCCCTCCTTACTATAACACAAGTAGTCTCGGATGACGGGTATATGGCAGTGTTGACGGAAAATAATGTAATTAATATCAACAATTATTGTTTTCGGCGTCGGTGGCTCAGTGGTGTGGACTGTCGCCTTCCTACCGGGAGGGCTGAGGTTCAAATCCCGACACGTACCAATGTGTTTTGGAATTTTCGAAAATATATGTACGTTATCCGACGCTCTTACGGTGAAGGAAAACATCGTGAGGAAACCTTCATGCACGCCTGCGAAGAGATTCGAAAGTGAAGTCGTCCAACCCGCACTGGGCCCGCGTGGACGACTAAGGCCTAATCACCCTATACGGGTAGGCTCGTGCCCCTCAGTGGGGACGTTTAATGAGCTGATGATGAATTATTGTTTTGCTTCAACGATGCCTCTGCGAGACACTATAACCCTAGAGGAAGTCGCTATCGATAATTGAATAAATAAACAAAAAAACATCCACGACACTATATTGCAAGTCATTATACGTTTGTATATATCATATAGGAGCCATATCCTTGCTGTATTATAATAAATAAACAAAAAAACATCCACGACACTATATTGCAAGTCATGATACGTTTGTATATATCATATAGGAGCCATATCCTTGCTGTATGCAGTGGAACGTTACAGGCTGAAATATGATATTTAAAAACACCTAATAAAATATCATTTCTTGTTCTTGACCGTTAAGAAAGCAGACACAATAGACAATTGTCAGACGCCTGCTCCGGCCATTGAATGATCGAGGGGATAACAACCTTATGACTCTTAATACTATAATTGATCACTCGCGAAACCGCGAATCATTCACAATTACTTTAACTATATACTGATCATCACTTTCACTTGTCACTCGATGATGTAAAAAAAAAAACAAGATTGACGCGTCTAAATAACGTTTGGAGTAGATGATTATAGCTACACACTGTCATTACGTGCGTATGAGATCCGCGTTTTTGTTAATTGGGCGTATTAATCTGTCATTTATTTTGACAACTTTATTGTATGTATTTGATTAATTAGAAATGCTACAAAACGTTTTGGTCCCAATTCGGTCGAGAATATTTACGGTAACACCACTAATGCAACATGTTCAAAGAGATTTTTGAAAATTGTTAAGATATCAAGAAAATCATAGGTATTTCAATTATCTTGTATTTTAATACTTACAGGTTAAACTAATCTAATCAGGCTCGATATTTTTTTTCAACTTTTTCATTAACGCGAATAAGACAGGAATGTTTAACTGGTAAAGTATTAAATCAAACATATTATTATTTTATATATTTTTTTAGTATCAGTGCATACTAAAATCTTATCAAATGAAATAACGTTACGCCTGCGACTGCTGCGTAAACCTCATGTCGGGTTTTCAACAGGCCAAACCACTGAAGCGCTTTTTTTCAAAGCATCAAAATTCATATTTTTAGTTTAGTATTTTAATTGTTTTTTATTATATTTTTAGATAGATAGAATATTCTTTATTGTACAATTTCGAAACAATTAACAATTTAAAGTACATTAACAATAAAACATAAAAAGGACAAAGGCGGCCTTTTTGCTAATAAGCAATCTCTTCCAGGCAACCTTACATTTAAGAAACATTTTAAAACAGAAATAGGATTTTTGTATATTTTTTGACGTTCATAAGTGCTTTTTGAAAGCCTAATTTGAAATAAATGGTTTTGATATTAATATTTGAACGGGAAAAAATAGTAAAAGTCTCTTTGTTTGTTTTTTCTCTTATGAAAAAAAAACGGTAAAGAAATACCATATCGAAGCAAGTCCGAAAAGAAAGATGCGTCCGTACTTTGGAGAGCACATTAAGAAGGAATATAAAAAGATTTGTAGATGATATCAAAATACGCCTTTCAATCGATTTTTAGCTTCCTACCTTGAAAACTGCGTCCTTTAAGGGTTTAGGTTCGATTTCCAAAAAAAATCATGCAATTATTTTTTGTTAGTGACAAATAGTCTTATCCCATGTTTAGCTCTAACTTGAAATTGCGGAATGCTTCATATACACTTCCACTCCCAGTTTGAGGAAGTGGGGTTAAGAATTAGACAAAAGTAGCCTATGTCCGGCTCCGGGTTACCATGTATCACCATTACACTATACCAAATTTCATCGCAATCCGTTTAACCGTTTATGCGTGAAAGTATAACAGACAAACGGAGTAATTTTCGTAATAACGTTTTTAATATTGGTATGTTACAATGTTTACGTTCATACCAAAAAAATTTTTCCACAAATCAGTTCACTATCCACACAAACCGTGAGTATCACAACCTAACGCTCATTTTGACAAGTGTGAACTTTTTTACTAACGTTTCGCTTTCAAATCAGCTGTACTTAAATACAAATAGTATTAGTACAGTGCTCGCCAATTACCAGCCACACCTAACACACTTCTGAAAGTTCTATTGAAATATACTTTTTTTGTACTCTCTAAAAAACATATGCTCAGACTTTTGTGGTGCGCTGAATGGCTTGTTAAGTACGTTGAGAAAAAAACAAATATACTGTATTGATATAAAAATTGAAAGTGAGGAGGAAAAGTTGTCTATTACTTAAACTGCAGGGCATAGACCTTTCTACAGGGAATGACTATGGTGAGATTGAGTTGTACCCATGCAAGCTCAATGCGATTGGTCTTAACAACTTACTAACTAAGACAATTCTTAGTTAGTAGTGTCGGCTGCTGAGCCGGGATCGACGGCTATAAGCACCTACGAAAGCACAAAGGGATTCGAGGCAATGTTGTTCGTTCATCCATCCAACCACTGAGCACTCGATTTTAAACTACAATACAAACAAATTTTAGTCTAATGAGAATCGAGTCTGAAAATGTTGAAAACTTTCGCCTTGAGAACTCCCTGCAAATTATTTTGGGTAGGCTATATATATTGTGTGAAATATTTAATAACATAATATTATTTAAAACGGCGAAGCGGTAAACTATACCCACAAATAAACAATACACACATGTACATTATACATTTCCGACTGTAGGTATTTAGGATAAAGTTATATAGATATGTTTTTTTTATCGAACAGGAGGCAAACGAGCATACGGTTCACCTGATGGTTTATCCGTTATATAGCTCCTATATTACAGTATCCTTCCTTAATTTTATGGCTAATAAAATAAAAGAGATCAGCTGACGAGAAATAAAAAAACTATGTTATTGTGTCAAAGACCTCTCCTTACCATCAACGTCACGGTTCCATGTCTACAAATCTCAGTCTGATTCACAATTCAATCATTTCGATCACTTATTCACGCTTTGAAATTGACAAACGACGAAAAGACTATTATTTGAATAGTCGGAATGAGACCGTTGATTCTTTGAACTTGATGGAAATAGGCGTATAATTTACTGGTTAATACAGAATACCAGATAAACCAAACGTTTACTATTTACACATTGTAATTTGATTTTTTATTATTATGTAAAAAATAAGTGGGAGATCTGGTACGAGGTAAATAAGACAAGTGAGTTAGCATGGAACACTTTAACTTTCCTCATCGGCCTATCAAATTGTCAAGACACAGACATCTTATCATGTATGTATTCTAATAGAAACCAAGCGGCCATTTCATTTCAACCGTTATAAACCGACAAAGTAAGCATCGAGTTAAACAAATAACTTAATAATGTGATTTTCTTAGTCCCAACATGGATTTAGAATTTACTCATATCCTACATCTATGGAATTACTGTTACTGTCATCGAAATTTTGACATTGGAATATTGGACTGGGGTCCATGATGACATGATGATGGGTCATGGGATCAAGAAGAAATCTTTTTTAACTAGTTACGGATAATGTTTTTTCTTCATGCGTCGGTGCCTTAATGGTGTGGACTGTTGACTTCCGATCGGGGGGCGCGATTCAAATCCCGCGACGTACCATTGTGTTTTCGAAATTGTATGTACGTTATTCGACGCTCATACGGTGAAGGAAAACAAGTGCACCGCCTGCGAAGAGATTCAAAGGTTGTGCGTAAAGTCGGCAAATCCGCTCAGGCCCGCTTGGCCGGATACGGATAAACTCGTGCCTCTCGGTGGAGACGTTTAATGATGATGAATGTTTTGTCTACGTATTCATTATTTAATTTATTACTCTTTACTTCTGCAGATGTTTTGACCAATTTTCATTATCAAAGAATAAATAATAATTTCGTACGTTAAATGACTTCATCTAAATAGCCAACAACTATCTATATACTCCAACACACCTGATACACTTAAAGGCTACTTGTTTTATAAAATAACAAAACATTGCATCAACACAACTCAAAATGTATTATCCAACCATCAATCATACATACGCTAGCTATATAAATCAAAATACTCTACAATAAAAAAAAAACTTCATCCAATAATAGAGCTGATAGACGGAGACGCTATTCAACTTCTCAAGAATTCCTTGGTGTACTTCAATATAGTGTGGCATGTGCCATCCATTTATATAAACCATCCAGCACAAATAGAACTCTAGAATCTGGAATAAACAGTCCACCGACGTCTATAGATGGTGATAAAGATGCCAAGAGTGAAGCTCAAGATAAACCGGGCGGTCTCTAGTCTGATATAAAACGTGGTATTGTTGTCAGGATTCCCGCGAGACTTATTGGCAATATCGTAGATAAAGCTCTCGCAGGGATAGATCGTGAATGCTAAATAATGGAAATTATTTGAATGTTTTGTTAATAATGCGGTATATGAAATAGAGAGTTAATACCCTCGGTAACTTCACAAGTAATTTATTCCGTTTATGGTGTTGAATGCTGCACATTCGGACAGTAATTTTGGACTCCTATCTTGTTAAGACCTGAATCCTACATAACATATGTCATCTTAAAATAAGAAAAATATATAGCTATATTAGGATGTATATATTTAAAAATAAACCATAGATAACTTATACCTATTATGTTGAAAAGGTGACTTAATTACCAACACAAAATATGATAACTTTCCCAAAACTAAGCTAATTCAGTCAGGCTCACTAGAATAGTTTTGAAAAATGCGCAATTAAGAACCATGAATGTAATTATGCGCATATTGGACCACAAAAACGGTACTGTAATACACCTAACTGCAAACACCAAAGGCTACCGTTCCTGGAATTTTATCCGAAAACAGCCCATAAATCCATGATAATAACGATTATATCGCAACTACAGTTGACAGTTTTCATAAAGTTCATTGTAAACAAAACTTAACATCGTTAT
>PQWD01003155.1:0-20031 GCA_019425675.1 Leucinodes orbonalis
CCCACGCGCCAAATCGGGCCGCCATTACGGCCTGTTTTATTTCATTAAATGGACCGCCGAATTAATGCGCCGCGCAGTTTACAAAGCCGCCGAAGGATTCGAGTAAGAGATAGCTATTGAAAGATTTCTATGCCCTCTTTGTGGCTGTCGGTGAAAAACATCGGTGTCTTTGTTCAAGCCGGGAAAATAGTCTTTAAAAATAAAGCTAGGAAATAGCTAATTTAATCTTTTAAAGAAATTTTAATTGTATTTTGCTTTTAAATTAATAAAAGGTTGTATGGCTTACAAGAGCAATAGGAATTTTTTCGTAGCTTATAATTAAAAGGCATTTATGAAATGGTACTTTTTTATAATTTATATTGTTTACTTACTTACTTAGATATATTTATAAAAAAATACATCAAACACGTATTTAACAGGACATTGGTATTGTTGCAGGTGCGAACATTGTTTGTAAGTGGACTGCCTATGGACGCCAAGCCACGAGAGCTGTATCTACTGTTCCGAGCTTACGAGGTAATGTATCATCCGTTTATTTAGAAAGACTTCCTTGCTTACGTCTTAATTGTTCTGTTCTTCATTCTTCTGAATACTGTTATGAATGTATATTAAATAGAGAAGCTTTTTAACAGCATAAAACCTAATGATTTGGTCACTGAATAATATCAGAAACTTTGTTACATTTGCTATTGTAATTTTAAAGTCGCAACCCTATCTCAACCTTTAAAAATTAAGAGCTTCTTCTACATTTTTATAGACTTCACTGTGCCAAACCTTACCGTTGTTTCTAGTAAAGTAACGTTTTTGACTGCCTCGTATTTTTCAAATAGGCATGCCATGACTAGACAAACTATTTACCCTCTTCTACACGGACGAAGGAAAGACGGTTTACGACTTTAGCCTTAAAATAAGGTCGTGCACGGTTATAAGGATTATTATCGAATTTCAAGGGGAATATTCAATGTTTATGGGCGGCGGAGTCACTTACCATCAGGTGAACCGTATGCTCGTTTGCCTCCTGTTCAATAAAAAAAAACTTTTATATATTTATTTACTCCTTTAAGAAACGCGTAGTAAATACTAGAACTTACATAACATTACAGAATAAACCAATTACGTGCAAAAAAACGTATGCAAACTTTAAATATTTACCCAAGTGAAAGTAAAGAAACTTCCGTCACGCGACTGATGGATCTCGATTTGGATTACTGCGTCGTAAATATCAAATGTCATGCTCCGATTCGTAATATTCGGATTGAATCGATTCTGTCTACCGATAAGGGGGATTACACTCGATCCTCGGCTGGTACGGATGGCACCGCAGACATAAAGGTACCTTTTACCCGAGGTTGGTTTTAGAGTATCGCGTGTTGCCTGACGGTGCCTAGCACCGGAGGGCACCTTTTTTCCGCTGACTGAATTGTATATTCACTGAATGGGACGTGTATTCCGGTTTGGCAGGATGACAATAGCAATTTAAGTAATTTCTGTGTAAATATACATTTTTGAAAACTTGTTTGCAATAGTAATAGTACCCATTGTTTGTTTTTGTTACAGGGTTACGAGGGGTCGTTGCTAAAAGTTACCAGCAAAAATGGGAAAACAGCATCGGTGAGTTTTTAGGCCATCCAATGTGTATGTGTTTCTTTATATCATTTTAAAGTTTATGGATCATAAATTAAATATCTGTAAATATATTTTGATGGGATGATTTTCTTGCAGCCTGTTGGTTTCGTCACGTTCCACACTCGGGCCGGTGCTGAGGCGGCAAAGCAAGATCTTCAGGTTGGTATTACAACACGTTCTCTTCAAGTCATTTACGACAGACTCAATTGTACTACAATTACTTTCATTGAGTTTGTTCCAATGCTTACAACATAATAGACCTCACTATATAACTCGAGCAGATTGTTCTAAAATTGGAATATTCTCAATCAATATTGGTATTTAGGACAATATAAAAAACAGATATTTTACGTGTGACAAAACCTGTAATGATGCATACTAATAACACAAAACAAGTAAAATGTAATTACACATACACAATGTTATTTATTGCCTTAATATACCTTGAATGGCTTCCGAACACAGTATAATACCACGAGCCAATACAAAAATATCTCTTGAAGAGACCGAGATACAAGATGTAAAACCAACAATGCTACTGTATATACTAATAAAACATGTAAGACGCACGGTGTTACTAAACCTCTTCTCATCACATGCCTCAACACAGCCAATGAGCACTATAGTTAATATTCTCATAGTAGACTTGAAATAACATTTTCCTGACTCGAGTAACCGCATCGTAAATTATGCTAAACCCAATGCACATGTCAGATAGACCACAATGGGTCAACTCGCGGGAGACGTGAGCCTCTCGCTGGAGTGCGATCGATCAAGTTACCGTGTAAATACGCAACTGCATGTCACTGTTTGACAGGTTTTGATGTCACAACCCGAGCACTGTGTTCTGTCACGTTAGCAGGCGCGGGCGCGGACTCTCGAAACATCTAAGTGCATCAAATCTAAATAAACAACTCAGTCATACGGTTACTCAGTAGAAAAGATTCCTAAATTTTAGTCTATGGGGATATTGCAAATGGTGTTCACTTAAAGCCCAAGTGCAGTATCCTCGTTACGCGCACACTGCCTGTGCTCGCCGGGGGCACACGGCAGTAGTTCCATCGTCATTATATCGGAGCGCCGCACCGCTCGCGGCTGTTCACAGCAGGGCGTCCGATTCGACCCCGACATGCCGCAAACGATTCGGCTGGAGTTCGCTAAAGCAACACGAAGGTCAGGCAAGCCAAAGCCGGCAGTTGCCACCGCCGCGCCAGCAGCACACCCCGCATTGATGCACCCACTCACTGGACGTAAGTACCGCAGAACGCACACACCGCCCCGGCGCGAGCTCGACCGTCCCTCCCCGCCTCATTTCGTCCACACTAATGACACGACCCCTAAGGCCATCCTTACACTAAAAATGCTCGTTACCTATCATTATATTGGCCATTACGTATAACTGTGTCGTTCTGTCCCTTATTTTATGTTATAAGGATTTTAGACTGGAAATATGTACCCGCGAGTTTTATGATAGAAAATCGGAAATATGAACTTAAGAACAGTAAAATATGATTACTTTTTTTTTCAAATGGTAAGTAGTCTAAAACACAAAGAAAAATTCGGTACTGAATTCATCAGATAATGTAAACCTTTTTTATGTTAGCGGTAACGAAGCAATTCACTGGAACGAATAGGTGTATCGGATTTGGGCGTCGAGCAAACGCGGAGGGCAAGTATCTGTGACCGCTTACACAACCACGCAAGGCCTAGCTCGCGAAGCTATTATTTATTGATCTATCGGGTTCTTTGCAACTGTTGTCTACATCTCACATGTTTTCATGATGGCTACGAGTACATAAATTAAAATAAATTCGTCTGACTTTTATATTCATTTGCTAACAAATGAAGCTTAAATACTCATAAATATATTTTTATTTGACAAACATGAAAATGTTGAAAGCACATTGTAAATAATGAATCTATGTAATAAGTAGTTTCTTCATTTGTTAAGATGCCCACAGGCAATTGATAACGTACCGAAACTTCAAATCTTTGACGTTATACCTTAAATTTCTGTTATAAATTGCACAAGGGTTAATGCGCTAGTCAATTCTAAAACAATTGTAATAAAATCACTTGTATGTCCTTTTTGGAATGTGCCTTAAAAATTCCTACTTACTATATACTGGAGTGTAATTTATTGAGATAATAAAAATTATGTTACCTGCATTGAATGGGCTACTTTATAATTACATATTTATTTGCTCATATTCTTTGATATAAAAATCTAAATTTAGATAGAAATAAACCATCCCCGTCTTTCCTATTTTTCTTAGTTCTATATACACCTAAAATCGCTATTCATGTAATTGTAGCTTAATCAGCTCTTCTAATCGAGAGTACTTCTTTAAAAAATTACTATAGATAAATAAATATGCTTTAAACAGCTAAAAGACGAGCGGCAACAAGCCTGCAAACTCGCTACAATTTCAGAAAAACTCTTAATATTAATCACGGATTGGTGAAGTGCGAAATGTTACCGGAAATTTTTAATCGTTGTCGATAATATTCTATGGTCGCTGATAATTGCCGCTGATAATATAGGTATTGTAAGCCAGTTATTATTTACGCTAAGAGTCATCTGCTCTTGCCACTTGCTCTGTAAAGCTATAGGTTCATTTTCCGCTAACAGAAAGATAGCTAGCCTTAAAAAAATACAATTGTCTACGACCGAGCTTTGGCATATTGACAACAATCGTACCCCTTCGCTACTGGCAAGCGCAGGCAAATTTCCGCTCGTTCGTAACACATTTTGTGTGCACAATGTATGTATGAACGGTACGGTGCGTGTGCGCAGACCTAGCGAGTCCGTTCTTCCCGGGCGGAGGCGCGGAGCTGTGGCATCACCCCCTGGCGTATGGTGGTGAGCTGCCGGCGCTATCGCACGGATTGGTGCATCCCGCCATCCACCCACAGATGGCGCCGGTGCGCTCCTACCTCTGACTAGCTGCCGCCGATAGGCCACACCACGTAAGCTGCTTTTAGTACACATACACACTTGATTTTTAAGTTAATCTTTGTTTGTGTATGTGACACACAAAACGAGTCCTAAAATTTTATCATCACATACGAGTATAAGACACATACTCGAGTCCCTCTCTCCTTGCTTCGGAAGGCTGAAGTGCCTTCCGAAGCAAGGAGGGAGGGACTCATTGTTCCCGGCTATCTTAGGATGGTAGTTTTATTAAACCCACCGATCTGCAGTGGGCTTACGTGACGGGTTATGGACGTGTATGGGAATGTGGGAGATCTGCCCTTGTATTGGGACCTTGTAGACTAGACTGATGCTGATGCTGATGAAACACTTTTGAATCGTTGAATCAAAGAACTAGTTTCAATGTATCACAAACATTCATTTTTATTTTATTCCTAACATTCATCATCATAAGCTCATTATACGTCCCCACCGAGGGGTACGAGCTTTAATCTAACCAAGGTCTATACACCCTCGTCGTCGTCGCTGGCCCAGTGCGGATTTGCCGACTTCACACACAACCTTAGAATTTGGTTTTAGGCCTGCGCTGGTTTCCTCACAATGTTTTCCTTCACCGTAACAGCTTTGGATAAACGTACATGTGATTTATAAAATGCAGATGTCAGTATTGTCAAATTATTATCATACATTTTTGGACATATTAATTTCAATGATTAAGTCAATTATTAACTACGAAAAGTGATTTCTGTTTAATATCCTTTTGATCACTTCGGTCTTTGCACCATTTTACTACGCAAGCTATGTTCTTCTCAGTTTTTCTTTCTCGGCTCTGTTGGCAGATGCGAGCCAATTACTGTCCCAAATTCCCGTACAAAAACAGTGAGACTCTATCCGTATTTTTTTATATTTAGCTGCTCTGATCATGATGATATAGTTGGCCTAAGTTTGACACACTTTTGTTGTCAGACTCCATCCGTATATTTTATACGTGCATGCTCCGATGATATGGTAATAACTGATCAAGTGTGTGCAGACCCCCCTGACGCTGGGTGCTTGCGTGTTGCCGGCGCCCGCGCTGGGCTCGCCCGGGGCGGCGGTGCCGCACGCGCCCGCGCCCCCCCTCGCACCCCGCGCACCCGGCGCCCCCGTGCTCCACGCTGTTCGTCGCCAACCTCGGGCAGTTCGTCTCCGAGCATGAACTCAAGGAGATATTTAGCAGGTATGGTTACACTTGACAGCAGTTGAGGACGTAAATTTTGAAATTGAAATAAGGGACAATATCTTGTTGTAACATTAATGGAATGATAGTTGTAACTGATAAGGTCATTCCAAATATGCTTTTTCATAATTACAAAATGTTCAATATGGCATTTTTGAACAGTACAGTGTTTTTATAACCCGACTTTTTTGCCGCTGGTAATGTGGAAATATTCCTGCTCAAAATATTTCAAGTCAAGATGTGGATTTCTAAAAACCTATAAAAGATGTCAAAGAATAAAAGTAATATAAAAAATCTTGAATTCAAAAGAAAGGATAAGTACTCGACCCTTCGTACTGGTGTTTGAGTTTAGAACCCGACCAATGGCTGTTAATCCTTTTGCCGCTAATATTTCAGACTCAGAAAAGAATATAAGAATGTGTCTGTTACATCTAAAACGAAATTCGTGGATAAACAGACAGTCATTGAAATAAAAACCATAAAACTTTTCCTGTATTAATTTTGATGGAACATTAAAGGATTTGACGTATTCAATCGTTATTTAATCCTTTAAAGAGTATTTTCTATCAAAACTTGTATGCGAAGCGTCTGGTTCGAAGAGGCTTAAATCACAAAAAAATAATGATTATGAAGTCTCTATCAGGGTGATATGTAATGCGCATGAATACGCACAGCATTGACTGAATATATGTGTTAGGTTTTCAGTTTTATGGATAATTTAATCAACTTAATTTTATTCTCCACAGTGCATGTCGCACCAAATGTCACTATTGTCGTCTACATACACATACCTGGATTATTTTTTTGTTCTAATTTGATTATTACTCACACAAACAATATTCTTAACAAGAGTTTCTTCGCATTATTTTTAGAATTTTGTTTGTGTGAGTTCAAAGCCTGCACCCGTACCACCCAGCATGACAATATAAGTACACTGATTCCCTTTAACGAAATTGTATGTATAAACAAAAACACTAAATTAAATTTGGTTCAAGTAATCTGAAAAACTAACAATTTCGCTGAAGAGAATACTTACACTTATCACAAAATAGTCGTTATGTCAGCACTTATTACTCGTTTTACATGTATACACAGAGTTAAGTCGGTTTGCGTTTAAATTTTAAGTTGCTTAAAAATACAGAAGTATTTTTTCTAAACTTTCAGCAAACACAGCAATCAGGGATCAATAATTACTGTCGAATAGTTAAATCCTTTGAAAAGTAACAAGAAATACAATAGTTTACTCTTGAACATACAAAAATCGCTATCACGTTGCTCCATGGCAAAATAATAATAATAGTATGTTTATTGTTAGAATTAAGTATTTGTCTGAAGACAACATAAGTAATATATTAAGGTAGTTTATGTAAGACCCTACGAAATTCTTTATTGTCATCTGATAATAAATTGCTGTCTCATTTACTTTACTTCCACTCACTTACTTGTAAGTAAGAATTTTTCGAGCGACAAAAAATATTTTCAAGCAAAATATTTGAGCTTGGGCTTCAAACTTAATAAATGATAACGAAGTTAGATATTGCTTACAGAATTAAGTAACGTGGTTATCTATTTCGGAGAAATGACTGTTCTTTATTGTACCTACTATCTAAAAATTAAATGGTCTTATCACATTATATTAATCAATTTGTGATTACTTTGTAAAATAGATATAAAGTTTAAAGTATTTTCTTTTATAAGCGATTTGCAATAGAACATCTAAAACGCATTGTTTATCAATTGTAATAGCAAAAAGCATTTCATTATCGATGACAATGAAGCTATAGAGAAACAGTTACGCGCATTTCGTCGTGGAGCCCCGTGGTTTGCGTTAACACAAACGTGTTGGGGGTACGAGCGCGGGCACAACCAAGTGTGGTGGTACAGCTGCCCGGGGTACACTCGGCTGCGGCTGCTGAGCAGCGGAGCGGGGGGCTCCAGTGGCCCGGTGGCCTTCGTCGACTTCGGTAGCGCGACGGACGCCGCCGCCGCCATGGCCCGCCTCCAGGGCGCCTTGCTTCTCAGCTCAGAGGGGGCCATCCACCTCGAATACGCCAGGCATAAGATGGCTCACAACGGCTGGATTCTCGCACATGAAGTATGCACGCGCACTATCTATAATGACACTGGCTTAATGTGTATAACGAGGATGTAGTTTTGCCCCATTTTGGTTGTCTGGATAAGGTGACGAAGGTTTAGATTGTCCGACGTGTTTGCTAAAGAATATACCGAAGATATGTTTTTATACAACCGATAATTAGCTATGCAATTATCTACTACAAATAATATAATCGTACTTGAAAAACGGGCACAGACTAAGGTCATCTGTATTTTAGATAGCTAAAATATTTCTGATGCACTTGCTTCGGATGTACTTAACAATAATTGTTTTGTGATGTTTTTCGTAATCTGCGAAATGTACAAAACAAAAGATGAACTGCATTGCGTCACATCCATAGTAAAGTAAATTAGATGGAGGGCATGTTTATTGCTTTGGATCCTCTAGCTTTAGATTTTGTAAGTGTAAAAAACTTAATGAAATATCATGAACTTTTGATGAAAAAGTTTGATACACCAATAGTTTCCAAAGGTTTTTTAGAAAAGCAAAGTAACAAATGTCTCACTATTGCACCTTGCACATTAAGTACTAAAACGTTTGTTTTGCCCGTTCTTTGAAACTGTACGTTTTTAATGTAATTTATTCACCAGGGAGCCAAAGGCGGAGAAGAGGGCGAACAGCATTAGTTCGTTCGTGGCTCTCGGCACTTGACAACCAGCAAACTGAGGGACGCGTAATCTTGATCCTCTGAGTCGCATCGGAACCGCAACGGGAGATGGAGCTGGCACCAATGGACACTACATCATGTATCAACACTACGGCTAACAATGGATCAAGATTTATGGGTCCACGCAGAAGGACCCAATATTTTTACAGTTAGGAAATAAGCTCTATCTCCTCCTCATTTATGATTATCGTTTATCTATCAGCGTCAGGGGTGTGGTGTTTTATTTTATACCAAATGTAGCAAGTGTTAATTATGTTATTATGTATTAACATTCCAGGTTATTGTTTACCGTTCTAATTTAAAGTAATATAATTTGAAATTATTTTAATCTATAAATGTAATTTGTTTATTTAATATTATTCATTTTATTGTGTAATATAAGATTTATTTACAACTAACTTATTGTACGGATAAAGTTTGTATATTTGTTTTTACAAAGCCGATGTATACATCTAAAAGGATTTGTTATGATTATGAATATAGCGTTTAACCAGAAATTAAACACTTTAGGATATATCTCATTCGAATAAGCTAAAAACCAAAGGTGCCCTTCATAGAAAGATTACGTTTTGTTAATAATAATATTTCAAGTTGAATGATTTTAAATAAAGTTGTATCTAATAATTACGATACTTTTGTTTTAGCCTCGATAATATTAGCGTATTTAAATGAATTTCATGACTATTTCAAATTATATTTACCTAATACTTTCTTAGTAACTTTTATAATGTTCAATCACTTGTTAAAGCGCTGGCACTCTAGTGTTGGTCTATCTATTATATCTGTGAATGAGTAATGTAATAATAATAAAACGTTGTACTCGGTCCACCAGAGGTGAGAGTAGACGCGTAAGCCGACTATACGGCTACTCGAAGTGGTCCATATGACTCGCAGTGGTTCGTATGACTCGCAGTGACCCATGTGGCACGCAATGGTCCATGTGACTCACAGTGGTCCGTGTGACTTGCCGTGGTCCGTGTGACTAGAGAAGCCGGCCACCCGCATTGGTCCGAGAACTATGTCGAGCCCGAGAGCGAAGCACTCTGAACTTTGTTGCCCGCTCGCATCCTAACCTCGACTTGTGTGACTCGCCTTTCTTTAGCCAATTCCTGATTAGGCTACATCAAAATTTCTTGTGCCTTGAGAAAATTACGATTCAATCTTAACCTACGTGATTATATTCTTAATTATTTGGAGCTCTTCATTGAAGTTTCTTTAACAAACTTTACGGGTTCTTGTTGTCTTTGCGATTAGTATGCGATGCGACACAATCGAGATAAGTTCAGTCTTGTTGCGAGAATTTAGCCTTGGCCTTATGAGAGTTAAATTATAAATGTAATCACTAAATTAATTAATAGTAATTAATTATGGCGTTGTGCACGCCAACGCTGAATAGTAAACAATTATTCTACTATCTGCATGCTTTGACGAGCTTTTTGTAATAATCTAATTTAAATTATGTAGTTACTTTTATTGTGTAATCTTTAGGTCAATAAAACTAGATAAGGGTATTTATTGTAGAAAATCAGCATAGTTACATTACTATTTAATTAAAGTTATTCATACATAATAATGAAACAATGTAATGGAGTTTAAATCTACTGAAGTTTTAGGGTTAATCAAATGAAAGATTAATATATTTTTATTTTTAGCTAGTTGACTATCGCATACAGATCGATTAATAAGTTGCCTTTATGATTTCATGAAACACGGTGACGATCGAAGTACCATCAGTGCGATTTAGCAATAAACCAAAAATGAAATATTAATGTAATTATAGGTTATTCTAGTGACGTATTCTGCTGATGTAAACATATAAAATTATACAAAAAAAAAGTAAAAAAAAAACCTGCTTAGGCTATAATGATAAGGTTTCGGATATTTGGATTAAAATCTTGACGTGGCAGATGTCTGAGTTATTCACGCGACCGACACAGATCGGTGGCCGGAGATTCCGCATGTGAATTCTTATGAAAATCTCTTAGTCAATATTTAATAGAAATTTCGTCAATTTTTGACTTAGCAAAATTTTATACGTTGTTTATAGCGACAATGACTTTCACATTTTACCGTACGTCGTGGCGTATAGACCAAAGATAATGGATATACTTACATAATTTTTAATACTAACCTCAGACCGTACCAAACTTGTATTTTGTAGGCAAACTTGTATTGGTAATAACGTTTTTCTAAGATGTGAACATAATTTTAACGTTTGTTTGTTCGGAAGGTTCTTCAAATTGCGCAAATCAGGGTTGAGGCTCACCCATAGTAACGGGTGACGCAGGCATCAAACGAGACTATCCTAAAACTATCCTAATGCTATTTAGTAGAACAAAATTTATTGCATAGATACTCTCTATATTTGTCCGTTATTTATTTGACAATCATTTTTGATAAATAGAACAAACAGGCATTTGTTCATTTTTTTATATAACACTTAAAAACTTGGATTTTCTTATACTCGTAATTCATTGTCGGTTTTAATAATTAAGCTAAGTTAATGTTTACTTATTTAATTCGATATAATGCTAATTTCGTGTGTAAGTATATGTTTGTAATATTAGATGTAGTTGATCTCGCATACCTTCGGCGTCGGTGTCCATGACCGCAATAAAAATAGCAACGAAAAGTTAATTTTCCTTTTCAGTTGTCATTAGGGACTAAGTTCATTTGATGGGTGCCTTGTTCAAATAAGCTCTCTCTCAAGAGATATCTCGAATCAAACGTTTATTGTTCGTATTACGAGATAACCATCAAACGAGCTCGGCCATTTTTTGATTTGCGTGTACTATCTCGTCCGCCATTTGGTGAAAAGCGATAACGCAAAACGCGCTAGCAACCAAATGGCAGACAGTTAGCACGAACTGCGTGAAGGACTTCGACGCCGCCATGATTCCGTCCAACAACCGTAGATAGCGAGTAAGAGACGTCCAGTGGCTGCGGACACGGCTACGTCACCTTTTGCGGACTACTCGATACATATCATCGTGTAATTATTAATGTGTAATTAGAAGTAAAAAGCGGTTTCATAGAGACGTTTATTCTGTATCTCGTCTACTACTTTGTAATGCAATCGTATACATCGTCCCGCTATCCAAATTCAATATGAGTTCTCGCTTTGTTCGCTTGCACTTGGATCTTGTATTTCGATTCGATTTCGCTTAGCGTTGTGATTTTGTGTTTCACCAATCGAAACGGATGTAAGGTGCGGTTAACCTAAAGCGATGTTTTGTTAACGTTTACTATGAAATCGAGTAGATGGATTTCGAATGGCCGTCTTGGATAGACACGTGACATGGCTCGTGTGATAGGTAGCGTAGGGGTGTGTAGTATCGCCTTGCAAGTTAGGTTAAGTGAACGGTAACATACAAACGCCGTGCATCGGAAATATCAATTCTTGCCCTTAATAAATTTTTAGTTAATACTATTCTAGAGATACATATGATAGAAATAAAATAACAAATAATCGTTCGGAGTAACAGATAAATAATAAGTGTTGTTTTCGTACGTTGATGAAGTACAAGTCATAACGACGATTAGATGGTTTTATAAAGGGATTACGCGTAGTTCCCGAGTAGTGTCGCGGCAAGTTACGTATAATATATTCTTATCGCCGTAACTTGAAATGTTACTTTTATTGTTATATTTAGATTAAAGATGGCTTAATAACCAAATTGATTTTACAGTTCGCTTGGGATCCAGTATTAATTACATTGTTTTACTTTCGGTGACAAAAATAGAGCGTCACCGAAAACTTATCTTGTATATGAGCAAAGTAAATACCATACAAAATATGTAGTTAGTAATTAATTGTTAGATTTGTGTGACTTGGATTATTTAATAAATGCTTGTAGAGCAGAGGTAAAGTGTTGTTGTGGTTTAAGAAAAACATAATGACATTGTAAAAATAGTGATAAATTTAGCTTAATTATCATTATTGAAACTTTTATAGATGTTCATTAATTTCTTTTCTTACTTTATGAAGTATTGTGGCATTGGAGACGTCATTGTTAATTCAAATAAATTTGAGCTCATCCTCAATCGAAGTTTTTATTCCTCAGATTACCCTTATATATAATAAAATTTTGTCTCCATACTTTAATTGGATCTAATGGACTAATTACCTAATTATTTATCCACAAAATGTGCCCTTAAATTCCTCGTAATTTTCAATGTCGTTTTATTGTTGATTGGTCTTCAAGTTTATTCATGAATGATTCTTAAAATATAAATTTAGTATAAATATGTTTGGAATACTTAACTGTCAATACAATTGTGTAATAATCAAAGTTTAGTTATAAAGTTATAGGTGTCTAGATTAGGATAATAACTGAAAACTAGATATAATTAACAGTTGAGCTTTGAAACTTTGCTTTGTAGATTAATCTGCTTAATACGTCCTCTTGTAAAACGAATTCGGGTATTTAGATCTTTCGGATTGGTTTTGCATAGATGACGTATCCGAACTTCGGTGAAATGCTATGGAGTTTCCTAATTTCAATAATTATCGTATGGCAGTGTTGTATTTATGTTATTATTAGTTTTAAAGCATTATAGGGTCCAAAGATTGGGAATAAATATGTGACAAATTAATATTCTTGTTTATTTATTTCTGAGAATTCACGAATCGCTTTTCGATAACATGCAATAAGTTTTTGTGTCTCTGAAAAAAAAATTGCAATATATATCAAATACACATAAATTATATCGAAGACCCTCCTACCAAATCACCTATTAGCAACTTGTTATTTAAGATAAAAAATATGCCTAAATAAGGGAATCAATATTACTGGATAATTTTAATACAGACCAAAAAAATCCCAAAAGGTATTAACATTTTTTGAGTATTATGGAGTGGCTGAGATAATCCAGTTGGACCCATCTTAAATTGGAGACACTTGTAAGTATAATGTACGTAAGTATAACAAGCCAATGTATTTGGTTTACATTACTCATCGCAATACCTATCTGTATACTTACATTAAACACCTCTCAATTTTCATCATTCTAATAGAAATCGGCATTGAGAAAAACCAAGAACATACGATGTAGTTGATTAATGCATTATTCAATTATTCAGCAAACATAGCATTATTGGTATCACATTTTCTTTGTAACTTTTGTAACAAAATTCGCAGATACCAGGGAATGAGTAAGTAATTATTTAGACAGTCAGAACTTACCGTGACCCCGTTCTGCTCGAGCAAATTAGCTCGAATATCATTAATATCGCATTAGATCCGAACCGTGTACACTTGGAGTTAGGCTACGGAGAGTTCCAGTTTAATTTTATTACCAATTTGCAAATACTCCGCTGCTTTGACGTTTATTAAAGGGTATCTTTAGTAAAGCAGTTCAATTAAATTTTGCAGCACGGAGCAGTTTCTGCTTCATGCTTGAATCAATAAACGTTAATCAACGTTTTCTTACATGATACACTCTTTAGGACAACGATACGTTGTATTTAAACTGACTATTACTTAATACCAACTATTTTACAGACAGGTATACCTACTTTGTCAATACAATTCGCAAACAAGTGCAAATTCTTGATTGAGTACCATTAAACATAAGACATATTTTTCTTACATAACATAAATAACTAGCAAAACAGACTGTCACTTATAAGCACACCAGTGCCCTCAATGCAGGATAATAGGGTAGTGTATCCAGTGTGTTCACAGCGTGTTTCATCCTTCACAACTACCTAAAACCAAACTGCTTGGCAAGAATAAGGTGAGAATGATGTAACCATGACATTTACGAATATCTAGAATTGAACTGTCCATCTGCAAATAGTCTCCAAAACCTCTGGGTAGCGGATGAAACAGCCATGGAAGTAGGTATCTTAATAAATCTATAAGAAGAAACATAAATGTTGAAAGAGAAAGAAAATATTTTTATTGTCAGTTATGAATCATTGAAAAATGGGAATTTTACATAGGTTTGAGCCCCAACAACAAAGAAGGCTGTGGGGCTCGAATCTAAATGGTAAGAAGAAGGTAAGGGGCATATTTGCATTTTGAGTTCATTTTCATGACTATTGGGAAATGGTTTCTTGTAGTTAAGACCAACGACTTAGAGTGCCTTCTGAAACACGGAGAGTCTCGAGAAAATCGTTCGCAGCCATCGATTAACGGCCGACCAGTGTATTGTTTGACCATCACTTACATTCTGACTTGAAGTTAGCTGTGAGCATTTAAATAAAGCCTTTAATGTGCTCAGTTTTTCAATGGAATGGACTCCGACACTGAATATCAAAGATACTAATTTTGAAGTATGATAATTATAAAGTATTTGGGTATTATGTAAGCCAGTTGGAATGTATCTACACGGTAGCAGAGCATAAAATTCCGAATACATATTCATTACAAAGAATGTATTGTTAAAAGGGTAAAACTAGCTCATTTAAAATAAGTAAGTTAGATGCGAAACGACGAGCGTTTTAAGCTGGCCTTTACCATCATTGTCAGGACCTATTTTTGAAGGTTTCCTTTTTTCCTTTCAAGTGAAGCAAATAGACTAAGTATGCAATGCCCTGACTATACATCAGAATATTCTCGTACTTCACTACCCTTTGTTCTTCTCTTCAACTGGTGTACATATCATCATCATCAACTGCCTTAACCATCCCATGCTGCGCATACCACCCGCAAAGCATTGGTATGTCAGGATAGGTAGCTTCAATTAAATAATAAGACATAAAATAGCTATCTCAGTCCATTTCCATTGTCTCCTAAAAGCTGCAGTAACACTAGAATCAGCATACCATGGCTATTATATCAATGATATATGACTCTACGAATCCTCCATCAGCCCTGTCATTATATTTTCTAGCTTAATTAGTTAATGCATTAGTTAGACTTAATTAAAGTAGATGCGTAAACTGTTTTTACGAGGCGACCGAATGGGGCGTAGGTAATTTGCAAAGTGGAAGTCCTTTAGAAGTTTATTCTCAGAGGAGGCATGCCGGCCCAAGGCAACAAAGAGTTGCCCTGTTTAAACATACTGCACAGGTATACTGGCAAAACGTTATTAGTAAGGAGTATTCGTCTAGAGCTTCAAATCTTTAGTAAACCACTAGTTTTCAATCTAAGAGTGAGTATACCATAATAAGCAATGATAGTCTGTATATATAAAGGGAGATACGCCACCCGTGCCTAAAAAACGAACCGCCGAAGAGAGTACAGATTGTACTCTTTTGTTAAAGTAAATGTATTCAAAAATATGTGTATGTGTGCTGTCACTGCATTCGGAACACTTTTTTCAATTGTTTTGTGAGCATATTACGAATCCATACTTTTTACATCGTTGATAATAAGGAATAGATTATTGGCGTCCTATGCGGTGCACTATTTTTTATGTTAAAAGTAAACAGGATGGTCAGGACGTTCACCTGATGGTAAGTGATACGCCAAACTATGACAGAGCTGCCTTAAAGGAGACCAACAACTGATAGATCTTCCATTGATGCCGCACTGAACCCGACACCCGAGACAACAGATGTTAGGTCGCTTATACCCGGTAATTTCACTAGCTCAATCTCATCCCAAAACACAAAAGAACATAGCACTCCTGTTTCGCGGGATGATATCTGGCACTACGGTGATACCTACCTTGACGACTCAGTATCGAGTCCACCATCTAGAAAGATATTGTTATTGTTTATAAATCGAAAATTACATTAGGGTTCTTCCTAACTGCTTACGTGGTCTAGTGGTGGGGTTGAGTTGAGACCGCTGCATGATCCTGGTGGTAATCCTGAAAGTAACCTGTTGTGTTTTTCCCAGTTTGGTTATGACATTTCAGGTTGTATCACCTGATTGCCGGACACTGCTACAATCTTAGGATGGTAGTCGTTAAGAGTCACCAATCAGCATTGGTTTGGGCCAGAGTGGTGGATTATGGTCTAATCTCCTCATAACTATGCAGCTGTACGGGAAAGCCTGTGTCTTGCAGAGGGCCGTCATAGGTTGGTGATAGAACTAAGGGTTCTGGGTTTCCCAAGTAATAATTTTAAACCACTCTCTATCAATCACTATACAGCAGGATGCAACACGAAAAGGTAAAATCACCTGCTGTGCTGGCGTTTCAAAAGTTGTATGCTGAGACCCTTTATTCCTTGGGATGTAAGGTGTCTCAGCATAAAACTTTTACTACACAGTAGGCTGCGGTATTGAAGAAAATCCCACCACGCGGATCCAATGGGCATTTTGGTGGGTAATTCCATCTTAATAAAATAAATATATTCCGTAGCATGGGGAGATTTTTCCCACCACTGCCCATCTACCCATATACGCTCGGCATAAGTGGATCGCAACGGAGTACGGACGGAAACTAAATAAATATTGTTTATTATCCATCTTATACCGACTATTGCGCTAGTTGCTTGACTTGCACGATTACCAAACGAGCCTAGCCGTTCTGCCATCGAGCCCTCACTCATCCAAGGAATTAAAATATACCGACCTCCTTATCTTAACTACCTCAAAGAGATGTTAATTTAACTAAACAAAAAACTGTTTAAAGCACCAGTGTTTTGAAGCTTAAAGATTTTTTTTTGCAATTTAACACGACACTTTTCATTAACTTTTTCAGAAAATAGTATCGGAAAAATTGAGGTCGCTACGTAGGGTTTAACAACACGCGTTTATTAACGAGAAGCGATAAAACTCTGAGCTATAATTACAAACACACATTAGAATATTACAAAAGTAAAATCGTAAATATTTATGTTTGTTTAATCAATGTGTATTTAATTGGCTCTATGGTCTAGTGATCTTGTCATCGAGCTTAGATCACTGTTTGCTCCGACGGTCGTAGGCTCGAATACTGCAGGGAACGTACTGGTTGAGAGTTTGTACCATTTTTGCAGTTATTTTGAATGATATAAAATACAAAATTAACTCCGAGCTTCAGGGGGCCCTGTCAAATTTAGTTTTTTATGATTTCAATGTATGTATGATATTAGTCGATGACCATAATATTAAAAAAATCTAAAGATTTTAAGCATTGTAAAATCTAAAGTTACCATCACAATCTTTCCATTAGTACCATTTTCTTAATCTCAACTTTCATACCATCGATCAAATAAAAATAATATTACATATCGGCATTAAAATTACATGTAATATAATGGTATCCTATAAAACATCAGAAAAAATAAGGAAAAATATAATGCCACTTTAAGAGCATTAGTTTTGTATTGCTGCATATGCAGCAATATAAAACTGATATTGGCTCTTCTGAATTTGGCACAGGAATAAGGCCAGTACAAACTGTTGCAAAGTTGTTTAACAAAAATTACAGTTGTAAAAGAGCAGCGGGCTCGGGAACAAATAAAAAGTCACAGGACGCGTTGGCGTGTGCTCTGCAACTACTTTTATTGGTTGGAAATCAGGCAATACTAACAAATATTTCGCAAACTTTGTATTCAAGAAGTTAATAAGCAAATACATGTGAGAGATATATATGGCTTTGTTTAACAACTGATTCTATTTTTGATTGTTTTCAATGGGAAATAGAAACAATTTATTCGCTTTCTCACCTGATGGTAAATGATGATACAGAGAAATATAAAGACATGTTTACGTAGAAAGTACCAGTTTACCCACTCCTTAAAACAGTATCAATTGTGATATGTTTTATTATTTTTGTTTTTTTTTTATTTTTCCCTATTTACTATTACTTATATTTATAATATTAAAACTTATATTAATATTTATTCACACTTACTTACTGGTATTACAAAGGTGAGATTAGCTTAGGCTCGAGTGTGTAATGTGTGTTATGTAAAGAAAAATAGTATATTATAACTGCAATGTATTTTTTTTAATTGCTTAAGTAATTTACTTTAAGAAAGTTTATGAACATCAGAGGATGTATGTGATTTTGTGATGGACAATCGTGTTTTATTGATATAATTGTCATTCAACATACAAGTTTGTATTTATTATTTTGATCTATGGTGATGGAAAAAAAGTAATTATTAATTCAAGCGAGGGGTAGCAACAATAATACAGTGAAAGACATTGTCTTTGTGTACGAGTTTTTCTAGTTTCACCTAAAATGATATCCATGCATGAACTGTCATACGTTTCGTAAATCTGGGCCATCGAATGAAACCACCATCGTGTGTTATTCATAAAGTTTATACATAAAAGTTGGGCAGCTAGCATCTAGGCAAAGCTGACGCTATACCGAAACAAAATTAAAGTTGAACGTCAGTCGTAACCCGTAAGTGATGTGAACCTACCAGCACAATATTTGTACGGCTGTTACGTAAAATTAAAATTACTTTCATTTTGCTACCGACATATGGTCTCTTAGGGATAAGATCAGAAATGATTTAATCCGTAAGATAACTGAAGTTACCGACATAGTCCGCCAGATCAGCCAGTTGAAGTGACAGTGGGCTGGTCACGTATGTCGCAGAACCGATGATGGCCGTTAGAGCAGACGAGTTCTGGCGTGGAGACCGCGTCTCGGCAAGCGTAGCGTAGGACGTCCTCGGGCCCGATAGACCGACGACTTGCGAATGGTCGCTGGTGGAGGCTGGATGAGAAAAGTGGAGGACCGGGGTATCTGAAATCTTGAATAGGAATATGCGTATTACATTCTAGACGTTAAAATAATAAAGCATCTCGGACCAAAAAACAATTAAGATTGTAATGCATAATATGTATGCATATATACTACTACTAACTGTAACTCTGACTACAACGAAATATAAATCATACTATGGATTGACTGGTATTATAAATACAAAAGATTATCCTTACCCGTAAGTCCGAAAGTAAGAGAAATATAAAATATAAAGGTATTACGATGTAAACCACATGTCATAAGCACCGATAAACTATTTTTATATATAGGCGAATAGTAAAAATAATAAAATATAAAAAGGTAGGATGATATCAAAAACATCCAGTTTTTGATTTTTATCACCGCATGTATATTACATAACGGATGTCAAGTTTTGTGCGTGATGGAAGTCAGGAGACGTTTTTTTTTTTTCAATTTTCACCTTGTTACCAAGTACGTTATTATTTCAATATGTTGATATTCATTCAGTATTCAAAAGAGACGCTTTGCTCTGCAGTACCTGTTGTAGTCATATTTATTTAAGTTGGCACTCAAATAACATTCACCACTAGCTGTTCCCCGCAGTATGACCGCGTTATTAGATATTCTCACGCAAAAAAAATAACCTAAAATCGCTTTGTTAAGTCACGCGACGCGGACCAAAAACATTTAATGTTAAATGTTGACAAGACTACATAACGTTTGCGCTGTGAAAAAGTTATGAGATCTCATGTAGAGCCAAGCTTCTGAATCTACACGACCTTACTCTGCCGACCCTTACTTCTACAAATCAGTTAATATGTATGGCTTCGCCGTTTAAAACGAAACAGCCAAGCCATACAATTTATGTATGTATGACTTGGTTTTCTATAGTCTTTCTG
>PQWD01003157.1:0-85392 GCA_019425675.1 Leucinodes orbonalis
TTAATGTTAACTGAGTAATGTTTTTACCAATGTTTCTATTATTATGCAGTCCATCGATATAATAACAGAAAAAAAAATTGTCATCATCCCTATTGTGGCATGAACTCACTCAGTCAATCTGGTTGTACCCTACCGCAATACACTATTACATGCCTTAAGATAGAGACCCTCATATGATTTTAGGATGCATTACATGAGGTTTAATTTGGGAGGCTCCTAAATTCTGTTTTAAGTATTCTTCTTAGCTTATCAAAAACATGTTATTAACTGCAATAACAACAGCAATACTTAAATAAAATAGCCTTTTTTTCTGGGGTTACAAAGGAATTCATAAATCTAGTTTTCATTGATATTACTAGTTAGCAGACTTATTTAAGGAAACAGAAAACTATAAAATATTTGTTTAACATTAGTCTATTCGCAGTCCACTGCTGGACATAGGTCTCCCACATTTTGCGCCAGATATCCCTGTCCTCTGTTTCACTAAAAAAAGACCCGGTCTCCACTCCAGAACTCGTTTGCTCCAATGGCCATCAGTCCGCGACATGTGACCAGCCCACTGTCACTTCAATATTAGCAATTATAAATAATATAATAAACACCAGTACTTACCGGGACATTTATCATAAGTCCAATGATCACACAGCACAGCCAATTAAACAACAGCATGTAGAAGTAGTCTGCCGGCTTCCCTTGGAACATGCCAGTTTCCAGACGCTGGGAGTATGTGTACAGGAAGTAACAGTTTATCAGAAAATGGAAACCCGTGCCTGGTCCAATCGGATAGTAAAATGCCGCTGTTATTGGTCGCCATATCTGTAATTTTAATATAAACTATGTGTTTGAAATCAGTTCATTAGTGTTAGGAAAATTTTATAGAAATATTAATAGTTGCATAAGGTTTTAAGATATTAATTAATTAATGTGTACTAAGGTTAGTGTTTTGTTCATGATTGACATAACAGTATTAAACACCAAGCCAACTCCTAGATCTCCCATAAACTGGTAGGAAAATTCTATTTAAAAACTTGATGGCCAGTAAAAAATAACAGTCCCAAAAAAGGCTGTTTCCAATAGAATATATTAAAAACAATCAAAACGACCTGCATATTGCAGTCAAAGTTATAAATGAATAGACATTATTTTCTGCTGACTTTCTTCCAATAGTTTCAGCCTTATGAGCTAAATCCAAAATGTATGCAGTTAGTATTTCATTCATTCTAAAATATTAACATTTTGCCTTTATTATTAAACAATCATTATTGCATAATAATAAATGCACATTTGAATTTTCATAAATTAACATATGATATATATTCAATAACACATTTACTACATTGATAAAAAAATAAGTTCACACTACATTGGGACATAGGCATAGCTAAAATCTACAGGTTGCTCTTGATTTTTACACTATTTAATATATTGGTAATATGAAATTGCTTTTAATATACAGAACAGACAAACGTACCTGACATTCAAATACGAATGGATAAAAGTCCAGTACCAAATATCTAGGGTTTAGGAGTCCAAATCGTCCTATAAGACTAAACACAATTGTAAAAGTCAACCAATACCGGGTGAAAAAAGGTACGCTCTTATACCAATCCCTAAACTCGGACATTTTTTGGGGATTTCACAGACACAACGAGATTTAGTCTTTCACGTTTATCCACTTCAGTACCGAGTATTTAGAAATCAATCACTAATGATGCGTTATATTCTGTTTGTTGCCGGTAACAATATTTGCAATGAAAAGTGATGAAATTTTATACAAATAAACTGAAAGTACACGTGTCCAAAAATAATTTGTCCAGAAAATCGGAGGACTAAAGATGATTTTTATTATTTTGACATTTGTTCTCGAGAACTTGAATCTTTTATCATGTTTTGAAACCGTCAAGGCGTCAAGAAATAATATAACAAGTTCAACAAAGTTCTATAATAAATAATTGATTATAAATATTTAGTTTAACATTGTCAAAGAAATATATTAAAGCAGAAATAAAAAAAGGTATTAACTGAATTCGATTGCGGTGGGGTTTTCCTCGGACCGTCTCGGACCGTCTGACCAAGAATAATTCACTCTTTGACATTGATTAACAGCTGTCACTGGCTGTCACAGTTAAAAATAGTGGTTTACATATATCTGAACTTTAATATATTTATGGTTAAAAATGCGTAGTTTATTCAGGAGATTAGTTTCTACTAGTAATTTAGCTGTAGTAAGAATTAATAATGTGAAATACTACTCGAAACAAGCTGAAAAGAAAGCCGACGATTCAGACAAACTTGACGAAAAGAAAAGTAAGGTTATGGATTTGTTTTTATATTTTAATTCTGAATATAAATATTTAAAACATAATCAAACTTATAATTTATACAAAACATATTTGTGTGTTAATTGTATATATATTTTGATAAAATATTTTATCTGCTTCAGTAAATTTTATGAATCTTAAATGTTTTTTTTCAACTTTCATTCTTTTCCTTTATTATCGAATAAGAAGTATAACAATAAACATACACAATGTATTGATCTACATATTGATAAGATAGTATTTCACAGATATATTAATAGAAAAATATGGCCCCATAACCACACTGAACATTGATAGGCAACACACAAGAAACAGCTTGGATGAAGCCACTTTACGTGAAATGGCTGCTGCCATAGACGCTTTTGATAAGGATGAAGCAGCGAAAGTGTTAGTTTTTAATGGAGAAGGTGGATCATTCTGTTCTGGATTTGATATTGATGAAATTGGTGAAAAAGGATATAATAATGTGAAAGATGCTGCTGTAAGTATTATTATATGTATACACAACCATTTAAATTTAGTGTATTTTCTGTTCTTACATAAGATTGTGATATGTGTTATTCTGGCTGGTATGCTGAGGATACTAGAAGATGAAGAAAAGTAAGTAATATAAATAATTGATTATTTACTATATGGTAGTCTCAATATTGAGTCGTCTGGGTAGGTGCCACCGCAGTGCCAAATATTGTCCCATGAAACAGTAGTGTTATGTACTTTTGTATAGCAGGATGAGGGCACTGTAGTTAGTGATATTACTGGGTCCAAACATCTGTCGTCTGGGTTATCAAGTGCAGTGCGGCATTGTTCGGGGATATTAACTATATATCTGATGTTGGTCTCTTTCAATGCCTCACTGTCATAATAAGGCATATCGCTTATCATAAGGTGAGTGTCCTGAACGTCCTGGCCACTTAAATAAATAAAATAAAAAGCCTTTTATTTCTGTGATTACAAACATTATTAGTTTTTAACAGAACAGTTTACACTAGAACCCTCTTTCGAGGGAAAGGCCTCTTCCAGAGACTGCCACGCGTTTCTGTTTTGGGCCCTCCAAACCCAATTTGGACCCACTATTTTCACAATCTCGTCTGACCAGCGCGCCAATGGTCGACCTCTTTTTCTCTGGACCCCTCCAAGCCGTTATCCGGAATGTCCACCTTCTGTCCCGGTTCTGGCAATGTGACCAGCCCATTTCCACTTCAGCTTTTGGGCCTGATTGAGTGCATCTATTACTTTTGTTTTTTTTCCTGTACAGTTATAACATAAAGAATAGTATATTTATATATATTTCTAGAGTCGTCTTTTGAGGCGGCCTCTATGCGATAAGACGACGATCGCGGCGGTGTGTCGGGGTACGCGGTGGCTGAGGGCTTCGAGCTGGCTCTCGCTTGCGATCTTCGCATCATTGAGGACACAGCTGTGCTCGGGTGCCTTGGCAGGAGATTCGGTGAGTGACATTTTTGGACCATTATCAGCCTATAACAGCCCGCTGCAGGGCACAGGCCTTCCCGCATAGCAAAGCTCTGAGGAGATTGGACAAAACCCATGTGGGCCCAATGCTGATTGTGGGGTGACATTGATGGGTGACAATAACTAATACTAAAATTGCGAAAATTGATAAAATACTAACCTAATAACCATGCCCAGTTTATATATTCAATTTAAAGACTTAAAAGCCAAATAAATATTCAAGCTCTAAATATTTTTATTAAAATATTTATTTTTACAGAGAACCATCTCAAAAGTATATTTAAAAGATTTTATAAAGATATTTTATGTTTGATAATGGGCCAAACACTACTTTTTAATTAATTCTCTAAAAATTCCGTATATGAGAAACCTTATATCTGTAGTCTCTGCTGACGGGTGCAGTGCGACGTGCAGTTTTTCTTATGCTATAGCAGGCAAACGAGCAGACGGCTCATCTCATGGTAAATGACACCGCCGTCCATGTACACTTGCAATACCAGAGGGCACTGAAATGCGTTGCCGGCCTCTCAAAAGGGAATACGCTCTTTTCTTGAAGGTCACCAGGTCGTATCGCTCAGGAAATATCTCCGGCAGCAACTGATTCTGTAGTAGTAACTGTCTGTCAGTTGTTGGTCTGCTTTAATGCCGCTGTCATGGTTAGCCGTGTCACTTACCATCAGGTGAGCGCCCAGACCGTCCTGAACATTCATAACATAAAAATCCCAACAGGAGTCCCGCAAAGCCTGTTCGGCGCTCGTCGTCTGACATCGCTGGTGGGGTTGTCTCGCGCCCTAGACCTCCTCATCACGGGCAGGCTGATCTCCGGGACTGAGGCATATAAGGCTGGGCTGGCTAGTAAACTCACTGCTACCGGCACTGGTCAGTTTATACGTTTTTCTGTTTTTTTTTATCATCTATAGGCAGACATTTGACCATCATCTCAGATGATGGTAAGTGATGATGCGGCCGAGGATGGATCATGCCTGCCTAGAAATAGCCTATTCACTCTTGCCTTGAAGACGGCCAGGATGTAATGATCGGGGAACACATTGGGAGGCAAAGAGTTCCATTCCTTTGCGGTGAGCATTAAGAACGAGGCACCATATCGGGCTGTGCGGATATGTGGAATATCTACCACGTAAGGATGGAACGCTCGCCTCCATCCCGTCTTGTATCCCGATGGATACAAGACGGGATTCACCATCGGGTGAAAAAGGGCTGGTGGAATTAAGTTTTTTTTGTACTGCTAAGTCGCAAACAAGCTACGGACTGCCTGCCGATGGTAAGCGGTTACCGAAGTCTATGAACGCTTTCAATACCAGAGATTAATAAACTCGTGTAATTCCATCGCACACTGACTTATCTCATTTGGTAGTATCCAGTAAATACTTATATCCACGCACATTTACACAGCGCCAGGCGTGTCACCGCCGCCGGACTTCTAAATGTGGTCATCTTTCGTGAATCGTATAATATTATTATTACTATACTAATTAATAAATAATGGTATGAAACAAAACTGTTAGAAAGAAACAAAAAGAAAGAAATATTTTTAATATCCTAAGATATTTTTACTTGATTGAGATGTATTGACATTTCAGTTTTTTTTTTAATTTAAAAATACACTAAAGCGTTATCACCATAAAGTGCGATATTTACCCTCTATAACTCAAAATATTTGACGATTTTGGTATTATGGTTAAACATCGAGTACAACGCCAAGGGTTCCGGGTTCGATCCCTGGGCAGTACAAACATTTATGTGCATAAACAATTTTGTCTGTTCATATTGTTCTGGGTGTTTTCAATGTATAATATGAATGTATTTACAAAAAATACACTTTGTCAATTAAAAAATCCTTCACAGCCCTAGGAGAGTCCATCAAACTGGCGAAATCCTTATCGAAGTTCCCCCAAAGCGCTCTCATAATGGACAAACTGGCGGCTGTGAACTCTCAACTGAACCCCAACTCTGAGGAGAGCATGCGCGACGAGGCAGTGATGACTAGCCTTCTGGGATCAGCCATTGAGGACATCAACAGTGGGGTCAAGAAGTTTCAAGGAGGTAAGATTTTTCGTCAAATAAATTAATAAAAAAGCACATTCTATCACACACACACACTTTTGTAAGTAGTTTGTAAGAGCAAAATGTTTGTATTTAATGTTGTTATCTGCACACTTAGAATTAAGAAATTTTGGATATGGAAGAGCGAGGGCACCAGGCTCAGGCATTAATTGCTTAAATGGTGGCCTCAATCATTGTATAAATGTGTAACTTTTATTAAGAAATAAAAAACTTATTATTATTATTCAATCTATCGCAGTCCACTGCTGGACATAGGCCTCCCTCATTTTGCGCCAGATATCCCGGTCCTCCGCTTTTCTCATCCAGCCTCCACCAGCGACCTTTCGCAAAAGGGCGTCCTACGCTACTACTACCTACTACATTTCTGATCTTATCCCTAAGTGAGACCCCGAGCATAGCTTGCTCCATTGCGCGTTGAGTGACTTTGAACTTGTGAACCAATCCCGCAGTCAGTGTCCATGTCTCAGCTGCGTATGTTAGTACGGGTAGGACGCATTGCTCAAAGACTTTTGTCTATAAGCATTGCGGAATCGTCGACGTGAAGATCTGAAGTAAAAAGCACATTAATATTTATAACTCAAGGTGACTGACTGATATAGTATATGAATGACATAGTGATATATAGTGCTTTTCATAGAATAGTGTACTTATGCCGTTATGTTGGCACCTTGTCTGTAAATGTCATTGGTACGATAAGACGCTCCCCTACGGGACCTACGTTTTATTTATTTAGTTTTGTTTTCGACTGAGATCACGCCCAAAACTTTGAAAAGCGGTGAAAATAAAACTGAATAAACAAAACCCATGGGATCGTCTTATTGTACCATACCAATGAAGAGGTGCCAACATAACGGCATAGGTACCTACTATTATATGAAACGCACTATTATATTTATATTTAAAGAATATTTGGCACCAGAATATACAATTTATTTAATTGTTTTTTTTTTTTTGTTGTTGTGTGTTTCCTATTTTAATTTAATTGTATTATATTATGTATTAATTTATATAAATTGATTATCTTATTGAAATTGTATATATTATGTATTTTAATAAATTAATTGATTATTTTATTTAATTTGATTTAAGTAACGAATTGTTGTGATGGCGTATATTAAGAAATTTAAGTTTAAATGATTAAAAACATGTAATTTGTTTATTAAATGTTTAAATATTGTAATGCCCTGACAGGGTCATGTTGCAAAATGTATATTTTACCAATTTAAGAACTTTATGTAACCAACATGAGCAATAAAGGAAATATGAATATGAATATATTATGAATATACTAGACGGATCGGAATGAAATTTGGCATGCAGGTAGATTTTATGACGTTGGCATCCACTAAAACAGGATTTTGATTGTATTCCCAAGGGGATTAAATAGGGGTTGAAAGTTTGTATGAAACTTTGTTAATTTTAAACCGATCGGGCTGACTTTGCATGCATAAAGCTACTATGACGTAGGCATCCCCTAAGAAAGGATTTTGATAAATTCTACCTCCAAGGGGATAAACGGGGGATGAAAAATAATACTTTTTAAAGCGAGCGAAACCGTGGGCATTATCGTATAAATATGTGTGGTCCTGCACATAGTGTCAGTTACAAAATCTTTGTAATAAATAATTTTAAAGTTATGTATGTGTAAATGACAAAACTCTGTGACCAAAGATATATAAAGTTTAAGAGTGACTATCGAGCTTCTTGTCGGCTCGTTCAGAGATCCGAACCGGTGGTAGAGTCAAATAATAATAACAAATTAATTTACCATTCAAGTCAATAAAAAAAATCTTTGTTGACCCATTTGGTGTTGCTGTTGAGACGTCGGCTGCAACACCAAGGGTTCCTGGTTCGTATCCCGGGCAGTACAAACATTTGTGTGCATGAATATGTCTGTTTGCAATGGTCTGGGTGTTTTCTATGTAATAATTTAAAAAAAGATGTATAAAGTATGTTCATCCGTTGTTTAGTACCCATGATACAGGCTTCACGCTTAACTTGGGGCTAGATGGCGCTGCGTGAATGTCAGAAGATATTAATTATTTATTTAATTTTTTTAGGTATCGGCAAACACGGCAAGTTCTACAAGCTGACGGAGGTGCCCCTCAAGGATTGGGAGTTGGAAGATACGGTCGAGGAAGTGAGGGTACCGACTCTCTCACTGACCAAGCGAAGGCTGAATCCAAGACGGAAACAAGGCTGACAAATGTGAAAAATTTACGGAGAAGAAAACCTTAGTGTAGTGTTATAGTATTTGCCTATTATATATAGTCTATATTATTTAATTCTCTCTCACCTATCGCAGTCCACTGCTGGACATAGGTCCCCTATTTTGTGCTTAATACCGGTTCACCGCCTTTCTATCCAGCCTACACTAGCGACTTGTTCGCAGTTTATTCAATTACCGAATCAATACAGCCAACTACGGCAAGTCAAGATACAACAAGATCTATGAGAGTGACCCTAAAACTATAATTAATGATCTCAATTGAAAATAAGGGTTTAAAAACTATTCCAAGTATTGTAGTGAATTTAAAATTCAATAGAAACCGCGCTTGATTGTATCACGTGATTATCTGACATAACTTTTCATATCGACCAGTGTCATATTTTCTTAGTTTAATAAGCACCACTCTTATATTTTATTTAAATATATATAAATAATAAAATATCCACTGACATTTACAAGCGCCATCTAGTCCCAAGGTAAGCTGAAGCCTTATGTGTACTAAACAACGGATAAAAATACTTATATATCATTTTTGTAAATACATTTATAAAAGCCTATGACCACAATACGGGTAAGAAAAGATTAAGAAAATATTGGACAAATCACATAGGTAGTAGTTAACAATCTGATTTACTTTGGCCACCTGTGGCCAACAGCGATAAGTCATTTGGAAAAAAAAAACAATCTAGTTTCTTGCGTTTGGTTAAATTGACTTGTACTATTCACCAATCAGAAAAAAATACTTTTTTAATATTACCATTTTAATGGTTTTAAAATGAAAAAAAAACCCTCATGTCTTCTATTTTTTAATTCTAGTATTTCTGGAAATCTTCCAAATAAAAACACAAAAATCATTACATTATATTTTTATTTATAAAAAGGGCATAATCTAATCATCAGCGTCGGGCTTCTCAGCGCGGTACTTGTAGTGCAGTTCGGTGCAGTCCTCGTTGGAAACGTTGACCCAGCCTTCGGGGCTGATATGGTACACACGCACGATACCTCCGGAGTACGCGTCCCGATGGGTCGCGTGGTATATCGCTCGACGGCCCAGCTCTGGATGGAACAGAAAACGTATCAACATCAGCTCATTAAACGTCCCCAGCGAGGGGCATGAGCCTACCCGTAAATAGGCCTTAGTCGTCCCCGTGGGCCCAGTGCGGATCAGCTGACTTCTCGCACAACCTTCATTGTAAGAGCGTCGGATAAACGTACATATAATTTCGAAAATTCCAGAAGACAGTACGTGGCGGGATTTGAACCTGCGCCCTACAGATCGGAAGGCAACAGTCCACACCAATGAGCTATCGACGATCCCTAAATGTTAATGTTGATAATAAGGCAATATTTAATATACATTTATTTAGGTTGGTTACATGCATTGCAATTTATATTTTGTCATGTTGGTAACACACCTTACTTCATGTATCCTTCTATGTATCATCAGCCTATACAACACAGTAGGGCAGATGCCTGTGGGAGTTTGGGCCATATGTGTCAAACGGCTCACTTTGATTGATATTTCTATGACGTTGTCTAGTTATTTTATTAACTACGTTTTGAACTCACCCGTGCCTCCAAATCGGTGAGTTCCCATTTGTAGCCGGAGTCGAGGACACCGAAGGCGTACACGGAACCGAGCCGACGGAGAACACTTTGCCCGGCGTGCGGGTACCCTCGCTGTCCACGTAAACAGTTTGCGCACCCTAAAACACAATTCAACGTTGGTAAACTTAATAATTTTTTTGGGATAGATTAGTTCTGTTGATGATTTTTTCATTTTAATAGACAAGATGTAACCTGTTTTTATAAACAACGACAGACTTAAATGAACAAATGTATACATCATCAGCTCATTAAACGTCCCCACCGAGGGGCACGAGCCTACCCGTATAGGTGATTAGGCCTTAGTCGTCCACGCGGCCCAGTGCGGATTGGACGACGCACACTCAATCTTCGAATCTCTTCGCAGGCGTGCATGAAGGTTTCCTCACGATGTTTCCTTCACCGTAAGAGCGTCGGATAACGTACATATATTTCGAAATACATTGGTACGTGTCGGATTTTGTACCTCAGTCCATTCCCGGTAGGAAGGCGACAGTAGGAGTAGATTATAATCTATTAATATAAATGAAAATTTCGTCATACACATTAATATATATAAATGAAATTCAAAAAATGATAGCTACATATGCTAAAGTAACGATTTTAAAATTTGTGTCTGTCTAATTGTTCCGGCGTAATGTACAGGATGGGAATGAAAAACATAGGCTACGTTTATTCCAGACAATACTTTTATTTTGGAAAAAATAGCAATGCGCGCGGCAGCCGCATGTCGCGTTACTTAACGAAGCGTATGTTTTACTGCGGGAGAACATCTTATAACGCGGCGAACAGCTAGTTTAATAGATGGGTTGTTGTTCCCTGAAGCCCACATTCACTGTATGCATATAGAGCTGTGTGTAATTATAAAATATCCCGAGACATTCACACAGAGCTCTAGCTACAATTTAACCATAGCTTATATTATGGATATTGAACAAAAGATAAACATATTTTTTTTATGGAAATTCATACATATAAGATAGAACACCCAGACCAATACAAACAAACATATTCATGTACACAAATGTTTGAACTGCCCTGGATCAAACCCGGAATCCTTGGTGAAGTAGCCGTTTCAACCATTACATGTGTCATCAATACATACCAGCTTAAAACAGTGTTACAATAATATTACTTTGCCTTTTCTGGTACAAAAATGCTGACGTATCATTATAACAATACTGTTTTAAGAGCTTGTGGTAATCCCCCCGGTTCGAACCCGGAATCCTCAGTGAAGTAGCCGTTTCAACCAATACATGTGTCATCAATACATACCCGCTTATCAAAGCCAGCCAGCATCATGCCCATGCTGAGCCCCATTCCCTTGTAGTTGTACACCATGTTGGCCATAAGCTTGCTGGCGGCCGCCACGGAGATGCGCTCCCTATTTCGAAGCTCGTAGAGACGACATTGCTTCGCCAGCACGCGGTCCCAGTACACGCAGTCTGCTGCACCGCCGGCCAGGGTACCTGTACAATAGGTGTTAGCACTTTGTTTGAGAAAGTACATGAGGACAAAAAAGAAATAAAATAATAATATTAAAAATGGTTTATTGCTCTCATAATGATACAATGGTTGGTTTATAACAGTAGGTGTAGTTAGTGATGCTAGCACAAGGAAGCACCTCAGCTGTCCCTGGCCCAGGTGACAAGCACAAATATCCATCCACATTCACACAGCGCCATCTAGCCCGAAGTTACGTGTGAAACCTGTATTATGGGAACTAAACAACTACTTATATATTTTTTTTGTTAATAAATACATATTATACATAGAAAAAGCCCAGACCATTACAAACAGACAGGTTGATGTACACAGTTTGTACTGCCCGGGGATCAAACCGCAACACCAAATGGGTCATCAGCGCTTGTTTTCAGAACTTCCTCTTCTCATTGATGTTAAAACATTTTTATTTGGTTAACATCCAAAATATTTATTAATTTTTTTAAAATTATTTATGCACAAAGTAATACAGTAAAAAAAACCCACAAAGAAATTTGTACAAAGGCACTGTTTATTTCATTCTGAAATTTCTTCCAGCAGGCCCATAAATAGGAAATTAAGTGTGATAGGTAGACAGTGTGCACATATATATAATACATTCAAAGGTTTACACACAATAAAATATAAAAACATTGTATATACTAGTCAAAATATAGAATAAAATTTACTAAAGCATAGTACCAAACAACAAGGACACCAACATAAACATACATAGGTGATTGCCTGCATGCTAATAATAATAGAAGTTACATATTTCACTTATGGTCTTCACATAAAAGATTCTCACCAAACTATAGGCAAACATATATGCCTACAAGACGGCAGTGGGGAGAACATCTTGTACCACCTTTCTAAACTTAAGAAAACTAAAATAACCTTACCCAGCAAGTAGTCATTGATCTCAACAATCTTCTTCATGGACTGGGAACCAATGAACTGGCCACCTGTAGCTCTGGAGTCTACTGCAAGCAGGACTCCACCCTGTAGCCATCAGAAAGAGATTATTGCAGAGGATCATCATAAGCAGCATTTAAATATGTTTCTGTTATTGATGCAGGCTTTGTGTGTTCCAAGTGATGTACATATTTCAGTCTGTTGCCATTCTAAAATTGCTAACTACTATTTGTAAATCTTAGCTACACAAGTTGGGAAGATATTGAAGTTAAAATAACTATTTATCATGTTCTATCAAATAAAGAGGAGAGATCAGAGGTTTAATAAGTAACATTTTAATTTTTTAAAATAACAGATATATATTGTTCACTTCATACATTTACTGTTTTAAATTATGCAGCAGTTTCCTTATCATGGGTCTGAATCCATACCAAAATTAGGACCAATCTTATCATTAGCCACTTGAAGACTATAACAGAAAGAGAATAGAAAATGTTTGATATTCCTAATGAGTTTTTCACCATTTCAAATTAAAAACAGTCAAAACATTAAATACTCCTATGCGTTCCATTGTGCTAGGTCCGACAGAACCGACTGAAATATTTACAAGTATATTATATGTAAGTTGTGATCATAACCTCATTTAAATAAGACTTTATGCACAGTATTTAATTATGATGAAATTTACCTGGTATCTGAATCCAAGAGTTGTGGTACCATGGTCGAATTCGATTTTGATTTGCTTGCCAGTCTCATCTTTTGTGTTGAACTGGGCTAATGTTTCTACGGGCTGAAACCGAACGATTAGAATTAAAAAAATACTTATCTAACAATTCGTGTATAAAAAATAAACAGTAAAAAGTAACCTTACGTTTGCAAACGGTGGGTTAGCAAGTTGAGAGCTGTTTATGAAGTTTTGGCTGTAACCGAGTACATCGTCTTGTATGGACGCGAGCGCGTTCATGGGCTTGATGTTTATTTTCTCGTCTAGTCGGCAAAAATCTATCAGAGCCATTTTATTATTTATTTAAAATAAAACTAATAAAACTCAGGAAACTTTGTTGGANATCTGTCTACTGCTCCCCTCCCTACTGCTGCTGGCCTCCCCTAATGAATACCATGCGGACTCATCCTTAGAAGTTGACGTCAATCTTTTACCCGAACTAATGGACTGATGAACTGATTAAGGTGGACTTATCCAGTTCATCCGTCCATCAGTTCGGGAGTCGACCTACGCTTTGCCGTTACGTGGACGCCACTCGAGAACCTTTCCGCCCCATCGGCCATCGGTTCTACGCACTATGTGCCCTATCCACTGCCAGTTCAACTTATCCTGTGGGCTTTGCCGGTCACTTTAGTTCTCCTACGGAAATTACCTTTTTATGGTAGGGTGCCAAACATGACCGCGTGCCCACGTATTTCTTTGTACATCTACGACGTTGTCAAGGTCCTCAAATCTATGTCCCTGGCGAAAAATCTTTCAATACAAATTTACCCACAGGGACCGCAGGGAGGTATTGACGGAAAATAATGACTACCTACTGTTATTAACTTACTACAACGCTGCATCTGTCATGGTCAGGCGTATCACTTACCACCGGGCGAGCGCACTGACCGTCCCGTTGGACGTAAAAAATAAGGTGTTACCTGAGCATCGATCCTCAGGCCAGTAGGTCCGCACGCGTGAGGCTCCATCATATAGTAGGATGGGGAACCAGCGACTCGCCAAACGGCAACAGCATGAGGCACCGACCATAGTATGCCGTGGGTGTGAGATTCAAAGAAACGCTCCAATGCACACCTGGGGACAAATTGTTCGATTAGTAACAGATAGAAAATCCTAAAAACAGAATGGCATAGGTGATCCCATTGAACGACACAATAGAAAATCTATTGTGTCGTTCGACATGTATGTATGTTTTTAGAAAAAATAATAGTATATAATTATGTTTATCCGTTGTTAAGTACCCATAATACAGGCTTCACGCTTAACTTGGGGCTAGATGGCGCTGTGTGAATGTCAGTGGATATTTACTATTATTTTTGTGTCTGGCGTCTTAAGGCATGGCGGCATTGGCGGTCGAAGGTTTAAAAGAATGCGAAAGGGAAAGCAAGGAAACGACAAATCCTGATCCATAATGATAAGAAGCGCGAGGATGAAAAAGGAAGTAGCAAATGTGAAAGACAGAAAAGGCAACACAATCTGAGTTATTTGAAGAAAAGAAACATGAAAAACAGGTAAATTCAATAATAAATTCAAAATAAGCGAGTTAACAACAAGGAAAGATAGAAATAAAAGTATAAGAACAGTTTTTAAGCTAAAATCATGGAGAATTAATATGAAAACGAAAGTAAATAAAAAACAAGAAATAATGATGGACAATGATGCAAACAAAAGAGCAAAGAATAAACATAATAAAATGAGATAATACTAAAAAAGGGATTACAACCGAGTAAAGATGAAATAAAGGCTGGAGAAACCTGGTAATTAACTTTATGGGTGTAATATAAATTTATTTGGTTAAGTCCTTAAAAAGACCCCAGCCTTTGTAAGGAGGCAAGAGGATTAAAAGAGCTTGTATGAAAAGATTGATTATGTGAATAAAGCTAGGAAAGTATGTCAGGACCACGCATAGTGGCGATCCATCATCTCTGCCTACCCCTTTCGGACCAAGGCATGAGCTTTAAATATTTAATTTTATTTTTGAATTTAGCCAACATCTTTATAAATTTAATGAAATTTCAGTTATGTAACTTAATATTATATTGACCAAAGTAAAAACATGATACTCATAATTTATACTCTCATACCTGACAGTGAGCGCAGTAGGCTCCTTCTGCTCAAGCTTGCCAGAATACACAATGTCCAGGTCGTAGCGTACATAGTTGACGCCAAGCACAAATCTCTTCAAGACCTGAGAACGGAGAAACGAAGCTAAATTTTGACAAAAACATTCAGAAAAAACATGATTAATGAGTGGGACAGACATTGAGACCTAATTTCGCTAATGTCCAAATGCGCGATCAGAAAAAAAATCAAAAATGTATTTATTCAGTTAAAGTTCATATCCCTAAAACACTTTTTAGTGAAATTACCGGGTATATGAGACCTAACATCTGTTGTCTCGGGTGACGGGCGCAGTGCGGCATTGATGGAGGATAATAACTGTCTATCAGTTGTTGGTCTCATTTAGTGCCGCTTTGTCATGGTCTGGCTTATCACTTACTATCAGGTGAGCGTCCAGACCGTCCTGTGCACTTATAACATAAAAAAATAATTTATGAATGTCAAATGAAGCTACCGCTGGTTCGGACTGTCGATAACTACTGAAAAGAATCCAGCTAGAAACTCACTCACTTTAATGTCAATGGTTAAATTTTGCACGCATTCGTTCTGTTTAATGGTAGGATTTTCATTGACACTATTAATCAATTAATTCCACTATATGAATTCCATTTTATACCATTAACATCTAAGTTGTAGCGGTATACCAAATTTCGATTTGGTTTCTAATGTGTCGTAATGTCAAGTAAATTATTAGTATTGAAACCCGTCGTCTTTTAAAATAATATAAACTTAAGTAAACAATAAACTACGAGTAACTAGAGCGTCGGTGGCTCAGTGGTGTGGACTGTCGCCTTCCTACCAGGAGGGCTGAGGTTCAAATCCCGACACGTACCAATGTATTTTCGAATTTTCGTAAAATATATGTACGTTATCCGACGCTCTTACGTTGAAGGAAAACATCGTGAGGAAACCTTCATGCACGCCTGCGAAGAGATTCGAAGGTTGTGTGTGAAGTCGTCCAATCCGCACTGGGCCCGCGTGGACGACTAAGGCCTAATCACCCTATACGGGTAGGCTCGTGCCCTCGGTGGGGACGTTTAATGAGCTGATGATGATGATGATGATGAACTAGATGCCCGATTTCACTCAAACAGTGTCCAAAATTTTCATACATAATCACGTCGCTCGCTACATGCCACAGTAACATTACAGTATGCTCGTGCTTTTGACTTTATTCATTAAATTTGGACCCCAATTTTATGTCATTAACATAACATGTGTTAACGTAAGTATTAAGCGGCTAGGTCATTTCTTGGTTGATATTTCTATCAATAAACTATCAAGATGCACTTGTTAGTTTATTGTTCTCCTAAGACCAAGGGTCAGGGTTGCCAAACGTACGAGGTTCCTCGTACAAATACGAGATTCGAGTCTTCCGTACGAGGTACGAGGACATATCAACCTCGTGCAATTTTGTACGAGATTTTTATAATATGACCATGCTACATATTATAAACTAGTGACATCTATCAGAACTTGAACTTTTACACAACAAAAAAACACTGGTCGCATTTAGGCGATCATTGTCTGCAGACTGTAGTTGCTATGCCAACAGGGAAAACCAAGATTAATGAAACATTTAGTCCTTCGCGTTAGTCGTCTCCACAGATTTCCCAATACAGGAGATGGGGCAAGCCGCATTTTTAAGTGCGACAAATGTAAGCTCAACGAGCATACACTGGCTGCCAGTTTACGCTCTGTGAGACGATCAAGACGCACGAATATTAGAAGAAATTACCGTTTTTTCCCAAAATGCCATCCTGTGCAATTGTAACATGCCATCATCGCAATGAATCAGTAAATTTACCAAGAAATATAGTAACTTTTCACAGGTAAGAACCGAAAAGAAATTGCGACACTGGGACTGCCTATAAACTTGGCGGCTTGTCCAGTCTAATTGTATATTCGGATGTCTGTGGTCGTCTCTATCGCAAAGTGATGTTTTTTAGTAAAAAGCTAGCAAATGTTTATTTTAAATAGTATTTTTAATGATGAAAGCGTTTTTTTAGATGTACGAGGTTCGAAAGTCAAAGTACGAGATTTTTAGCTGATTTTGAATGAGGAATTTGCTTTCAGGGTTGGCAACACTGCCAAGGGTCCACCAACCTGCAGCGGAAGCAGCACATCCTCGCCAGGGCGAAACTCATAGCCGAGCGAGGACAGCGACGCAGAGAACAGCTGGCTCGCCACCGCCATCACCTGAAACCAAAGCGACGACCCGTGTGGTGTCAAGGGCGGATCCAGGTTAGGCGCCAGGAGGGGGTCACATAGTAATAGTCAAGAACTTATAAGGTATTTTGTTTTTGTATCTTTTAACCGGCCGGATCAGCAAGTTGAAGCGGCAGTGGACTGGTCACGTATGTCGCAGAACCGAAGGCCGTTGGACCGACGACTTGCGGCGGCGGTGGTGGGCTGGATGAGAAATCGGAGAACCAGGATCTCTTCAACTTATCGCACTACCAATTCAACTTGCTGATCCGGCGGGCTATGTCGGTAACTTTAGTTCTCTTACGGATTAAATCATTTCTGATCTTATCCCTAAGAGAGACCGCGAGCATAGCTCGCTCCATTGCGCGTTGAGTGACTTTGAACTTGTGAACCAATCCCACAGTCAGTGCCCATGTCTCAGCGAGGACCGGGATATCTGGCGCAAAATGGGGGAGACCCATGTCCAGCAGTGGACTGCGATACGTTGACTAGTAGTATTAGAGTATCTGCAGACTAATGTAATAAGTGATTTAATCAACTAGTGGGTACAGTACCTCGTCCACAGTCCTCCTTGTCCACAAGTGGGGTCTTCGAACGTGGGACATACATGCTCCCACTATAGCACCGCACGCCGATTGGAGTAATGAATCCCTGGTAAACCTGACAAAAGAGGGTCTTCAATTGAAGTGAATTCATCATTATCATCAGCCTATAACGGCCTACTGTAGGGCACAGGCCTTCCCACACAGCATAGTCATGAAGAGATTGGTTTGTAACCCAGCACGCTGGCCCAATCCGGATTGGTGGGTGTGAACGACTACCATACTAAGGTTGTATGCCGCACTGCGCCCGTCACCCGAGACAACAGATGTTAGGTCTCAAAGTCACAAGACTAACTACCGGAGCGTGCTTTAACTGCTAACCTGTGACGTCACCCACCTGACCAGGTCCGGGGGCCGGCTGCCCCGCAGCACCGTCCTGCCCCTGCCGGTCTCCACGTACGCGGTCAGCACTTTCCACTCGTAGCCCTCGTCTGGGACGGCGCCTTGGGGTCACACCCGACGTAGGATATCTCCCAGTAAACCTTCACTGGAGTCATTGAGAACCTGGTGGTCGGAAGGTTTGGTTGGGCTTTGTATATTATTAAATGATTCTTTAAGTTTAAATAACATGTTTTGGTAGATTAAATCTCAGTGTTACAGATATGACTGTTTCCCGTGTACAATGCTAAAATCACGAGCAAGATATTAGTGACGTGACATCACTCTTTAATTAATTAGGGATGGGAAGCGTTGGTCGTTTCTTTTCCGTCTAACAATATAAAGGTAGAAACGCCACCCGTGCCTCAAAAACCACCAAAAAGAATACAGTTTGTAAGCTTTTGTTTAGGTTTTACGCTCATTCGAAATATGTTTGTGTGCTGTCGCATTCGGCACACTTCTTCGATTATTTTGTGATCATGTCACGAATGTATACTTTTATACATCATTGATATTTATACATGTTCGACAAGTCAAGTTAGTGGTGTTAGTGCTCAGATAAACAAATAAACTTACTAAATACACAATTACGAAGAAATATCAACCCAAAAACGAACAAAAATGTCCGAGCCGCTTGACACATACGTTGACACATGGTCTATTACTGACATAAATATACCATTAAAATTTTTACCCTAAGGCGTCATTAAAATGGTACAAAATCAAAAGCACAAGCATACTACTATGTCACTATGACATGTAGCGAGCGACGTAATCATGAATGAAAAATTCTGCCCAAATGACGTGATGGCCAGAATTTTGCCGCGGTCACTTTTTGAGTGAGATTCTCAGTCTACTTAGTTATTTATCTAAGTTAAAAGCATGTTTTGGCACAGTAAATATGCCTCAGCTGGCAGCAATAGTGTCGTGTTGTCCGTTGGAGCAGACTAGTTCTGGAGTGGAGACCGCGTCTTGGCAAACGTAGCGTAGGAAACCCGGACCGATGTACCGACCACTTGCGAAAGGTCGTTAATGGTGACTAGGTTAGTAAAGCGTAGGACACCGGGATATCTATCCATTGCGCGTTGAGTGACTTTGAACTTGAGAACCAATCCCACAGTCAGTGTCCATGTCTCAGGGAGGACCGGGATATCTGGCGCTAAATGGGGGAGACCTATGTCTAGCGGTCTGCAATAGGTTGACAAAGACATATTTTATGTGTCTACATCCATTGTAGAGTTGCATAGTACAAACCTATTTAAGAAAGTTGATAGTTGGTTCGAGGTTGAATAGGTATGATGAACAAATATTTGTGCATATTCATTTCTCACTTACTTATTCGACCCAGCGCGTCCCAAGTCCTCGACGTTTGACTTAAACGTCTCAGCCAAATCTTCCAGGTTGGAGAACAGAACGAGAGCGGCGGCCCCCCCTTGGGACGTTCTCCCGTTGGGCCCCACAGAGTGCGGGTCCCAGAGGCAGTAAGACTTGTCGTCTGCCCCTTTCCATACGGCGACGCAATAGTCTTTAGCGCAGAGTATGCCGTGTTTGTGCTGTGAAAAAGATTTCAGTTTTTATAAAATATTTTACAAGGTCATAGTATTTTTATTATTAATTTTCCACCAGTCTTTTTTTGTTTTGTTAACTGTAAAATCCAAAATCTATTAATTTAATTTAGGATTACATTAAACACTTATCAACGTTAAAAAAATCAAACACTTAAGACTTAGCGAAAGTGTTACTTAGTGCTGCATGTGCAATAAATAAATTGAAGCAAAGCAAAGCACAAAAATCCATTTTGATACACCAAAATAGAGCATTTCGGTGGTTTGGCCTGTTGACAAACAAGCACTAAAGAAAACTCAACAGTAAAATCTTTGTTTCATAAAATAATTTCATGAAAATTTTTTTTTTGTTTAAGTGCACCGTACGACCAGGACGCTCACCTAATGGTAAGTGATACGCCTAACCACGACTAAGCGGCATTGAAGGAGACCAACAACTGATAGACAGTTATTAACCTCCATCAATGCCGCACTGCGCCCGTCACCCGAGACAACAGATGTTAGGTCTCTCATACCCGGTAATGTGATTAGCTACAATGCCCTCATCCCGAAACACAGAAGTGTAAAACACTCCTATTTTACGGGACGATATCTGGCACTGCGGTTGTACCTACCTAGACGCCTCAGTACCGAGTCTACCATCAAAAGTCTCCGTGGAAGTTATCTTAGTAAGAAGACTTACCGTTTCAAAGAACTTGACTAGTCCTCGTCTGACGTTCAACACTCCCCCACTTTCGCCAGCCTTGATGTCGCCCATCACAGCGTTCGGTTCCATTTCCAGTTTGACCTGGTGGGGACAAAACAATTTGACGTGACGATTCAAAAGTGTCTTGTAAAGACTGCATTGAATGAAGATTGTGAGATAAATCCACTCTCTTCTGCGTCTGTTTGTGCCTGTGTGTAATGAGTGTTAGTTTGTGTGCGGTCTCGTGTGTATAGTCTTGTAAGAGAACTGAGTGTTTAGTCTTCATTTTGCGGCTTTGAGTTCTATTAGCAGAACTCAAGATTAGTTTGTTTGATGAGTCCTAGGTCTTGAGTTCTTTTGAGTCTTTTTAGTTCTTTCAGACCTAAAATTTTTTGAGTGGTGAGATTATTTTAAGTATTATATGTTTTTTTTAGTCTTTTGAGCTCTTTGAGACAACATTTCCGTGTGTCAATATCTACTCAATTTATCATGTCTGTGCATGTCACAATGTTCTCTCTCTAATTCGTTCCCTCTCTTGGTGTGTGTGCGCGTGTGGTTTTGTGTGTCTGCATGATCGAATGTATAATTAATATGACTCACGTTGAACTGGTCACATGGAACTGCGTCTCACCTCGCGGGGGCTGCCAACCTAGGGCGGGAGTCCCGCTCTCGGCAGCGACATGGTATAAAGCCTAATCTCCATACTTCAGTATCGCGTCAACCAGCTCCGGTTTCAATGAGGTATGGCTCGATGTGCTCGACCACTATGCCCATGGCGCAATTGGCAGCGTCCTTGAAACGTAAAATTCAATTAGTCGACCAGCATGACCAGCACCTTAATTAATAACCAGCAATTAATAAGATTCACATACGACGAAATACAAAGACGCAAAATAATCATAAGGCGAAAGCCTAGCAATACTGCGTCCTATCTGAACTAACATACGCAGCTAGCATGGACACTGACTGCGGGATTTGTTCACAAGTTCAAAGTCACTCACGCGCTATGGAGCTGTCAAGGACAACACCAGAAACGATATTATTCATAGAGAACTAAAGTGACGACATAGCCCACCGGATCAGCAAGTTGATAGTGGCAGTGGCTGTCACGTATGTTGCAGAACCGATGGCCGTTGCAACAGACGACTTCTGGTGTGGAAGACTGCATCTAAGCAATTAGTGACATGACGGTCAGGACGCCAACCTGATGTAATACGACTTACCATGTAGAACGGCACTGAAGAAGCCGACAACTGATAGTTATTATTCTCCGTCATGCCCCACTCGCCCGACACCAGAGACAACAGATATACCCGGTAATTCACTATTACAGTGCCCTCATCCCGAAACATAAAAGTGCAAACACTTCTATTTCCCGGTACGATATCTGTCACTGCGGTGTACCTACCCAGACGACTAGATCGAGTCTAGCACTAGAAACCTACTCCATCATCCATCCAACGACGCTCGTAGCTCGAGCAGGAGACTGCGACGGACTTCCTATTCCTTCCTATTCAACCGTATCGCAGTCCATGCTGGACATAGGTCTTCCCCATTTCGCGCAGATATCCCGGTCCTCCGCTTTCCTCATCCAGCCTCCACAGCGACCTTTCCAAGTCGTCGTCCATCGGGCCGGAGGGCGTCCTACGCTACGCTTCCGAGACGCGTCTCCACTCCAGAACTCGTCTGCTCCAACGGCCATCGGTTCTGCGACATACGTGACCAGCCCACTGTGACGACTGTTAACTCTTAATAAGATTATAGCACTTCCAATATTTTCATTTGATTTCACCTGTATGCTCAAGGAATAAGGTGAAAAATGAAGTTGTCTGATATATATGGATATGAATACTTGAGACGTCCGCCCTACACCAACGGTCGGGTTCGATCCCGAGGCTAAGTACTAAAATTTGTTGCGTGAACACGTCTGTTGTAATAGTCTGGGTGCTTTCTATGTATGTATGGTTTACAAAAAAAAAATGTGAGACAACTGATTTCTGTAATAGTATTTTTTGTTGTTGTTTCCCAATAAATAAATAAAAATAAAACATAGTATGTTTATCCATTGTTTAGTACCCATAAACAGGCTTCACGCTTAACTTGGGGCTAGATGGCGTTGTGAACGTCAGTGGATATTTATTTATATTCCCATTGTCCAATTAAGGGTTGAAGTGTCTTCTCTAATCTCACCTGGTTGTTCCTATTGGGTATATCCATGAAGTAGCCCTCGTTCTGGGCAACATTGCCCCTGAGGGAGGCTGCTGCTCTGCTCAGCCTCGTGAAATACTTGCCGATTGCTTCGTCTTCTAGTGGATCGACGAGCACTTCTGACTCTGATATGGAGGAAGTTCATCATCATCAGGCTATAACGTCTCACTGGAGGTCACATGCCTTCCCACACAACAGAGCTTTGAGTTACGGTGGCTCAATGCTGTGGACTCTTGCCCTTCTACCGGGAGAGCTGAGGTTCAAATCCCGCCACGTACCAATGTGTATTCGAATTTTCGAAATTGTATGTACGTTATCCGACGCTCTTGCGGTGAAGGAAAACATCGTGAGGAAACCTGCGCACGCCTGCGAAGAGATTCAAAGGTTGTGCGTGAAGTCGTCCAACCCGCACTGGGCCCGCGTAGACGATAATGCCTAATCACTCTATACGTGTTGGCTCGTGCCGCTCTGTGGGGACGTTTAATGAGCTCATGACAATGATAGCTTTGGGGAGATTGAATCATAACCCACTACGCGGTCCCAATGCGAATTGGAGTGTGTTACCGACTACCATGCTAAGGTAGTAGCCGGCACCGACGGCTTCACGTGACAAACGAACGCACGGAATCATATTTCTTCTCGGACAATCAGGTGATTTAGCCTGCAATGTCGTAGCCAAACTGGGCACATGCCAAATGCCAAACGCTCTACACCCGCAATCTGTGGGTCAGCTACTCGCAGCGGGCCATCAACGCTCTCCGAGTTCAGAATAATAACGGTGTTGGTGGGGCTTCCGGCAGTGTCAAGCTGGACAGCCCCCTACTGCGGCACTGGGTCCAAGCACAAGTGCGTGTGCCCGGAGCCCCACACGGTGGGAAATACTTAAATTAATAAATTATTGTTTCTCATGTCTTACTAACATCATCATCATCATCATCATTACAGCCTAATTATGTCCACTGCTGAACGAAGGCCTCCCCTAATGATTTCCACGCGGACCGATCCCTTGCAGTTGACATCCATCTGCTACCCGCCACCTTAACCAGATCATCCGTCCATCTGGTTAGGGGTCGGCCTACGCTTCGCTTTCCGTTACGTGGACGCCATACTAACATAGTTTTTAAGTATTTTGTAAACTAATAATTTTATGGGCTAAGCCTGAAATAAATATATTTTATTTTTTATTTATTAACCAAACTAACCTTCCTCGTCGACTCCAGCCTCGTCGCCATCCCCTTTGGGGGATGCTCCCTTCTTCTCCTTAAGAACTGAAGTCAGTTCGTTGATCACCTTCACTGGGTACAACTTATACGGAGCCAAGCACTGCTTCCTGTCCAGCCCACCTTGGAGTGCTGTATGGTATGATGAAGAGTATTAATAACTTGACGACCAATTTGATGCAATGGTTGAGATCGGCTACTACACCAAGAGTTCCGGTTCAATCCCCGGGCAGCACAAACATTTGTGTGCATGAACATGTCTGTTTGTATTAGTTTGTCTTTTCTTTGTATGTAGGTAGTTTCATGTATTTAAAAAAATATCGATAAAAATAGTCGAGGTTTGAAACCGGCACCCTTGGTGTAAGAGCCGAAACAGCACATGGATCGTCGTATTACATATTATTTTTCCCAGTTTTCAAAGTGAGAATATAACGTCGAGCGAAGCCGCGGACAATAACTAGTATAAAAATAGTGCGTCTTCCGCTACTTTTTACAAACCTCGATATCATTTTAAAAACCTATACATTGATACCCCACACTCACGCGGAGTTCCATGCACAAAAAAATGTTACTTTTGAAAATCTTAACGCGGTTCACAGAATACATATAAATATACTTACAAAGTTTTAACATTAAAGTTGTTATAGTTCCGGAGGAAACAAGCAGTGACATACTGACAGACAGACATAATGAATCTATAGGGGTTCCGTTTTTTTTGCCATTTTGCTATGAAACCCTAAAACATTCACTCAAAAATTGTTCCAGATGGAGGTGACTGTGATATACGGACAGACAGGCATGACGAATCTTTAAGGGCTCCATATTTTCATTTGGCTCATCATTACAACCTAGAACGTCCACTGCTGAACGACGGCTTCCCCTAATGATTTCCACGCGGACCAATCCCTTGCAGTTGACATCTGCATTTGGCTACAGGACCCTAAAAAAAGAGTCACTCAAAAATTAAACATTCCAACACTCACTCAGTTTATCAATAAACTCGGTGGGACTGGCAAACACCATGAGAGCGGGAAAAGACTCCGGCGGCACGAACTCCGGTTCCGGTTCTGGTTTCTCTTCACCTTCTGCAAATAGGAAAAAGAGTGGGAATAACTAAGATTTCATCATCATCAGCTCATTAAACGTCCCCACCGAGGGGCACGAGCCTACCCATGGCGGGTGTTTAGGCCTTAGTCGTCCACGCGGGCCCAGTGCAGGTTTCCTCACGATGTTTTCCTTCACCGTACGAGCGTCGGATAACGTACATATATCTTTCGAAAATTCGATAACACATTGGTACGTGGCGGGATTTGAACTCAGTCCATCTCAGGCTGGATGAGAAAAGTAGAGGACCGGGATATGTAGCGCAAAATGGGGAGACCTAAGTTCAGCAGTACACTGCGATAGGTTGGTTTGAAGAGAGATCCAACCCTTTTCTTATACGGCATCTTCAAAAGACATCTGACAATAGATTTTCTTATTGTGTTTCGATTCATCGCAGTTTTTATGTTACTAAGTGAACAGGACGGTCTGGACGCTCACCTGATGGTAAGTGATACGCCTGACCATGACAGAGCGGGATTGAAGGTGACCAACAACTGTTATATCATTCTCACCAATGCCGCACTGCGCCCGTCATCTGAGACTACAAATAGGTCTCTTATACCCGGTAATTTCACTAGCTACAGTGCCCTCATCCCGAAACACAAAAGTGCATAACACTCCTATTTCACGGGACGATATCTGGCACTGCGATGGTACCTACCTAGACGACTCAGTATCGAGTCTATCACGTAGTAGGCACGTTATCAGTGTTAGTCAACACTTACCGCCTTCAGCTTCTTCATCAGCTTCCTCCTCGCCACACCACCCTCACCAGCCATCTCATCTTTGATACGTTGTAGACGTATCTCATCACCTAAAAAGGAATTGACAGCGATTACATTTATCTGAATAAGAAAGGGGTTCCACATAATTAACTTGGATAACACCATAATTTAAACTTGATGCACAATCATCAAAAGTGTTCGCGGCATCAAGTCAATCCATAGCGTCAGTTGGCAGAATTTTCAATTCGAAACCACGTCGCTCCTATATCATAGTGACATAGTAGTATGCTCGCGCTTTTCATTTTGTATCTTTTGATACGTGTATAATGTCGAAATTTTAATGTCATAAAACTATATATTATAATTGAACGTATGTGTGTTCGGCTCGGGCACATGTGGATATTTCTTCGTGATTGTGCAACTAGTTAATTGATTATCTTAGAGGTTATACCATTATTCCTACAAAACCTCGGCGCCTTCAACGTCCGACTGAAAGGTGGTGGAATGACCTTCCTGCGTCTGTCTTTATATAGATAGATACTTAGATATTGGGTGCTTAGATGGTGATTATTACGATGTGTGAGTGTCTAGGATATTTATTTATTTAAATGTCTGTCTACTTATTCGCCTACCCATGAAAATAAAAATGCTCAACCATATTGTACAAAATCCTTGGCATTTTTTTTACATTAAATAGGCCAGCGTTTGACTACGCCTTGTCTGGACCTAGAAGAAACCTATTTACTCTCGATTTGAAGACATCCAAATTGTACACCTCGGGAAATACATAATCATCATCAGTTCATTAAACGTCCCCACCGAGGGGCACGAGCCTACCCGTATAGGGTGATTAGCCTTAGTCGTCCACGGGCCAGTGCGGGTTGGACGACTTCACGCACAACTTTTGAATCTCTTCGCAGGCGTGCGTGAAGGTTTCCGCACGATGTTTTCCTTCACTGTAAGAGCGTCGGATAACGTTCATATAATTGCGAAAATTCGAAAACATTGGCACGTAGTGGGATTTGAACCTCAGCACTCCCGGTAGGAGGGCCTACCGCTACACTAGGCTTAGTTGTGTGATTACGCTTAATATTGTAGCGGAAAATTGCGTGAACAGACTTTTAAAAGAATGACTTGTAGTTGTTTTTTGTATTGTATATCGCTGATCCATGGACCCAGCATTCATAATCTTTGTATTTCTGTTATTTTGCCACATTTGCGCTTCTCTCTCTCTCTCTTCAACCTATCGCAGTCCACTGCTGGACATACGTCTCCCCCATTTTGCGCCAGATATCCCGGTCCTCCGCTTTTCTCATCCAGCTCCCACCAGCGACCTTCCGCAAGTCGTCGGTCCATCGGGCCGGAGGGCGTCCTACGCTACGCTTGCCAAGACGCGGTCTCCACTCCAGAACTCGTCTGCTCCAACGGCCATCGGTTCATTACATTTACATTTGCGCTTGTCAATTTTTATTTATTTCATGAACTTTTTGTAAAACTACATTAGTACTACATAAGAAAAACAATTTTAAACATTTTAAAAATGGCCGCTCACCCTTCTTGATCCTCTGCGAAGTCAGCATACCCTTCGCCAGTGTGGGCGCAGGATCGAACGCCACCACCTTCCCGCCCACCGCCATCCAAACCCCCATCTGGTGATAGTCACCCACCAGGAGCGCCGTGTGGTTCGGCTTGCTTTGGTCTCGCCACATTCTGTTTAGAGCGTCTTTTATCTCTGCAAAACACAAAACTCAATAAATATCATGTAGATCTCTTCATCAGATGATGAAGAGATGTGGCAAATTGATGTGACACAGTTACTGTTACGCAGCAAATGTTAAATCAAAACATGAATACTTGGTGGTAGACAATAATGTAAAAAGTATAGATTCGTGATATGTTCACAAAACAACTGAAATAATAAAAGAAACTTAATGTTAAAGTATCTAAGAATCTAAAAAAAACCTCGCGTTGGGGGACCGCTCCTAATTATTTCTTTCTTATCTACGATATTTTTCATAAGATGGTTACCTCTTTAGGCTTTTACGTTCTTTTATTAGTGACGGTCCCCCAACGCGACGTTTTTTTTTTAGAATTATCAATAGATTCTTAGGTACTTTAACATTAATTTCTTTTAATTTTTTACTTTTTAAAGGGAATTACTTAAGTTCTTGTCGGGGGTTTTTAAATTTTAATTTAATTTTATTCATACTTTTATAGGTAGATTAGTTAAGTTAGATTTCATTTGAGTCCAAGTATATTTGCAGTCATTCGGTTACTCCCCACTTTCACTCCTCACAACTTTTAAACGGCTCAACCGATTTCATCAAACATGTCTAAGAACACTTGCACATAAGTCACCTTTAATAAAAAAAACTAAATTAAAATCACTGCATGCGTTCGGGAGTTATGATGCCACAGACACACAGACAGACAGAAAGACACGTCAAACTTATAACACCCCTCTTTTTGCGTCGGGAGTTAAAAAGTGTTCCGAATACAGCGACAGCACACATACACATATTTCGAATGAGCGTTCATTTACCTAAACAAAGAGCCTACAACTGTATTCTCTTTGGCGGTTCATTTTTGAGGCACGGGTGGCGTATACAGAATATCATTGGTTGTAGACTCGAAACTGAGTCTGTCGTCTAGTAGGTACCACCGCCACCTCAGTGCAGATCATCCCGGATNATAGGAGTGTTATGCACTTTTATGTTACGGGATGAGGGCACTGTAGCTAGAAAAATACCGGGTATAAGAGACCTAGCATCTGTTGTCTCGGCTGACGGGCGCAGTGCGACGTTGACGGAGGATAATAACTGTCCATCAGTTGTTGGTCTCCAACGCCGCTCTGTCAAGGTTTAGGCGTGTCACTATCAGGTGAGCAACTTGACCGTCCCGTAAACTTGGTAACATAAAAAATGCTTTGTGGAAAGGCCTGTGTCATGCAGCGGGGCGTTATAGGCTAGTAATGATGATGATCTTAAAATACTGTTAGTACCAACTATATGATAACAGTATTACGCTTTCGTTATCCAGCCACCAGAAATGACCTCTCGCAAGCAATATGTCCATCGAATTGCTTGCCCAAACTCAATTGTTTCTACAACCATCGTTTCTGCAACATATAGGTGGCAGTGAGCCAGTTCACTGCCACTTTATCTTACTGATCCGGTAAGCTGTCTATAACTTAGTTGTCTTACGAATCAATGATGTAAATAGTATTGATTCGTGATATGCTCACAATACAATCGAAAAAAGTGTTCCGAATGCAGCGACAGCACACATACACATATTTCGAATGAGCGTTCATTTACCTAAACAAAAGAGTACAAACTGTACTCGCTTCGGCGGTTCGTTTTTGAGGCACGGGTGAAGTATCTACCTTTATATATACAGATTATCATTGTTACGTATAACATCATTTCGATATTAGAGATCCCGAGCATACTTTGCCATTACCGTTGAGTGACTTTAATCTGATATTATCAAAACCAGTCGGTCGTCAAAATACAACTGGATATTACGTTTCATCGGTTCTTCTTTCTCCTCTTCTTCCAATTCTTCTCCAGTCTCATCCTTTTCGCCGCCTTCTTCTTCTTCTGCTCCCTCCTATTTGAATAAGAGATAACACAGAGATATGAACATTTGCAAGACTAGAGGTTCCTGTAATGCGTTGCCGACACAGATTTCCCAATACAGGAGATGGGGCAAGCCGCGTTTAAAGTGCGACAAATGTAAGCTCAACGAGCATACACTGGCTGCCAGTTTACGCTCTGTGAGACGAGTCAAGACGCACAAATATTAGAAGAAATTACCGTTTTTTTTTCCAAAATGCCATCCTGTGCAATTGTAACATGCCATCATCGCAATGAATAAGTAAATTTACCAAAAATATAATAACTTTTCACAGGTAAGAACCGAAAAGAAATTGCGACACTGGGACTGCCTATAAACTTGGCGGCTTGTCCAGTCTAATTGTATATTCGGATGTCTGTGGTTGCCGACCCTTTCAAAGATAGGAGGTTCTTTTTTTTCTTCGTTCACACAGCGCCATCTGGCACCAAATTAAGCATTTCAGCCTGTAATATGGTGACTAAAGAACTGATAGACATACTTGTATACATTTTTTGTTGATACAGTATCCATATTAAACATAGAAACACCCAGACCAATACAAACATTTCATTCATGCAGACAAATGTTTGTACTGCCCGGGGCTCGATCCCGGAACCCTTGGTGTAGCCGACGTCTCAACCATTACACCAAATGGGTCGTCGTGCTCTGTCGTAGTCGTAGTCGTAGCTCTGTCCCTCTTTCAAATAAGGTATCTACGGAAGATCAGCGTTTCGGTACGTTTTCGTACCGCGACACCATGCTGAGTACATGCCTTTCGGTCCCTTATTTAACTTTTTTACTGTTATATTAAGTTATAGAATTTGATTGTATTTGTAAATTTGGTGCACCGAATAAACAATTTTCTTTCTTTCTTTCTTTCTTTCGTGGTTGACGCCGTGTAGCCCCTTCTGTGAAACGAGCGACATATGGCGATATCAAACACCATCAGATGAACCACTCGTTTACCTACTCTGAAATAAAAAACATGGCCACGCGCGAGTCGGACTCGCCCCTGGAGGGTTCCCCAGCAGCAAGTAACAAAAATAAATGATTTTTATTTTAGGCACCTACTTAATTTTCTTGTTAAAACCTCATAGCGGTTCATAGAATACATATACTTACAAAGTTTGAATAGTGTTATGCTTATAGTTTCGGAGAAAAAAGGGTGTGACATACAGGCGGACACACAGACAGACTTGACGAATCTATAAAGGTTCCTTTTTTGCCATTTGGCTACGGAACCCTAAAAAGACCAAAAATCAATCCACCAGCACTCTTACCCCAGACGGCTCGTCTGGTAACCTCAAGGGCAGTTTCACAGGCTCCCCCAGCTCAATGGAGAAGGTGTTCGCGCCCATCTCAAACTTCTCCGTCAGGTCTTCAGGGAGAACCTCTTTGCGGCCGGTCTTCTTCACGAGCTGCAGATAGTAGTCCGCGCCGGCGTCTGTGAAACAACCAAATATGTAACTACTCGATACTGAGTGATTCAGGACGCTCACCTGATGGTAAGCGATACGCCTGACCATAACAGAGTGGCATTGATTGAGAGCAACAACTGATAAATAGTTATTATTCTCCATGAATGCCGCACTTCGACGGACTACCGAGACAACAGATGTTAGGTCTCTTATACCCAGTAATTACACTAGCTTTAGTGCCCTCATCCCAAAACAGAGAAGTCTATTTCACGGAATGATATCTGTCACTGCGGTGGTACCTACCTAGACGACTCAGTACCAAGTCTACCACCTAGTAAATATAATAAAATTATATAATAAGTAATAGGAGTGGTTTGTACTTGTTTCGGGATAAGGGCACTGTAGCTAGTAAAATAACCGGGTATAAGGGACCTAAAATATAGAGCGTCGGTGGCTCAATGGTGTGGACTGTCGCCTTCCTACCGGGAGGGCTGAGGTTCAAATCCCGACACGTACCGATGTATTTTCGAATTTTCGAAAATATATGTACGTTATCGACGCTCTTACGGTGAAGGAAAACATCGTGAGGAAACCTTCAATGCAAGCCTGCGAAGAGATTCGAAGGTTGTGTGTGTGAAGTCGTCCAATCCGCACTGGGCCTGCGTGGACGACTAAGGCCTAATCACCCTATACGGTAGCTCGTGCCCCTCGATGGGGACGTTTAATGAGATGATGAAGGGACCTAAAAACTGTCATCTCGGGAGACGGGCGTAGGGCAGTATTGACGGAAAATAATGACAGGTACTGCTAATAATTCCCTCCAATACTGTTTCTGTCATGGTCAGGCGTATCACTTACCACCAGGTCATCATTATTTCAGTCATTGGACGCCTATGTTAGGCTTTCTCCAAACGACATCCATCTTATACAGGTTTAAAGTGACTTACTCCAGCAATTTCAATGTCTTTACCCAAAATGGTTACTCACCCAAAAAGTGTACATATGGTCTTGGTGCATATGAGGTGGTGGAACAGATTCCGCTGCGGCAACAAATGCAGCTGCTGCAGGCAGTGCAATTGTGCGTCCGGCCATGTCTTCCTCCTGAATAAACGTTTATCCAATAACACTTGCCCATTGAGATCGTCTGTGGCTCATTGTGCAGACCGTTGCCTCTGATCTGGAGGGTGCAGGTTCAAACCCCGCCACGCATCAATGTCATTTCGAATTTTCGGAATTATATGTACGTTTATCCGACGCTCTTACGGTGAAGGAAAACATCGCGAGAAAACCTGCGCATGCCTGCGAAGCGATGCAAAGGTTGAGCGTGAAAACGACCAACCCGCACTGGGCCTGCGTGGACGATTAAGGCCTATGCACCCGGTATGCATTACAGGTAGGCTCGTGCCCCTCGGTGGGGACATATAATGAGCTGATGATGATGACTCGCACATATTTTGTAAGATCTATAGAAAGACACTTGACCGCCATCTCACCTGATGGTAAGTGATAATGCGGGCGCGGATGAAGCATGCCTGTCTAGAAACAGCCTATTCACTCTTGCTTTAAAGACGACCAGGTTGTAATATTCGGGGAACACACAAGGAGGCATAGAGTTCCATTCCTTGTGGTGCGCATTAGAAACGAGGAGGCAAAGCGGGTTATGCGGATACACGGTATGTCGACCACGTATGTACTGGGTGGTAGACTTGGTACTGAGTCGTCTAGGTTGGTACCACCGCAGTGCCAGATATCGTTGCACTTCTGTGTTTCGGGACGGCACTGTAGCTAGTCACATTACCGGGTATAAGAGACCTAATAGTATTATCCTGGGTGTCGGGCGCAGTGCGGCATTGATGGTGAATAACCAATTTTTATTTGTTTATCAGTTGTCTAAATTAATGCCGCCTTGACATGGTCAGGCATATGACTTACCATCAGGTGAGCGGCCTGACCGTCCTGTATACTTTGTAACATAAAAAAGCACGCCGTAAGGATAGAACACTCGCCGAAAAAAGTGTTCGGATTGTAGTTTTCTACGGAGAGGAATCCAGCAAGATACTCAGTTGAGCAACACTTTCTTTTATGCTTGAGTAGACTCCGTTTTGGTCTCTAATTTTCTTATTATTGATATTGTAGTCTAAGAGTATACATTACTCCCCATTGATCTCGACATAGCCCAGAGGATTAGCAAGTTGAAGTGGCAGTGGGCAGGGCACATAGTGCGTAGAACCGAATGCCGATGGGGCGGAAAGGTTCTCGAGAGGCGTCCACGTAACGGTTAGCGAAGCGTAGGCCGACCCCTAACCAGATGGACGGATGATCTGGTTAAGGTTGCGGGTAGCAGATGGATGTCAACTGCAAGGGATCGGTCCGCGTGGAAATCATTAGGGGAGGCCTTCGTTCAGCAGTGGACATAATTAGGCTGTAATGATGATGATGATGATCTCGAGAATTGTATCGGGCGCACTCTGGTAACAGTTAGTCACAAAGACATACTTGGAAATCCTTTCACCGAGATGGCGAATTAAGTATTTTTGCTGCAAATAAAACGCGTTCCGTTATCATCAGTCTATGTCCTTATGCAGGGACAAGGTCTCCCTTCACAGCATAGCCATGGAGAGATTGGGCCATCCACCATGCATGCCCAATGCGGATAAGTGGGTTTGTTAACGACTTCCATCCTAAGATAGTCTCGCTTTAAAATTATATCCTAAATTAAAGCTAGAACGAACTTACTTCAATGCCAGCCTTCTCGGCAGCTTTCCCGATGGCCGTGTTCTCCCCTCGAGGACCTGGCATGATGGCAGCTGTGCCCTTGCTGATCCACTGGAAGGCTTTGCTCTGTGGATGACAGAAGATAATTTATTTCATCATCAGCCTACGATGGCCCACTACTGTACCTGCCTCATCTAAGTAGTTTTATGGATTATAGAAGTTTACAGAAGTAAGTACTTCCACAGTGTTTTCGAAACTTCTGCTGGCTCACCTTGAGTTTACTTTCGGAGTCGCTCAGCCCCACGTTTGGTTTTTATCATTTCATAAGCCTCATTTAAATTTCTCTAGGAACAGTTTCTAGAAACTTCTGTAGAGCATTCAAGAAACATCTGTAGAGCATTCTAGAGTCTTCTGAAGAACATTATAGAAACTTTCACCCACTCCAAGCTCAGTCTCCGACGCCCACAGCTCTGCACTGAGTCTTCTCGCCATCAAGCACTCGGGTGATATGTTGAAGCTATTGTACATTCTAGAAACTTCTGTAGAAGACGGCGCCCTAAACTCCGCATCTACTCGCAAGCACACGGGCGATTTGTTATAGTTGTCACTTTCATGCGGTTTTCTGTAGAGCAATGTAGAAACTTTTGTAGAGCAATCAGAACATTTGTCGACTCATTCCGAGCTTGCTTATAGTTTTTATGATAAGTCCGTCTCATTCAAATTATTCTAGGGCTATTTACCAAAAGCTGCTGTAGAACATTCTAGAAACTTCTAAATTTTTCAACTAAGAGTGCTGTCGAACATGTGATTTATCGAAGTGGTGTGCTGTCGAACATGTGCTTTGTCGAAGTAGTGTGCTGTCGAAATTCAGAATCAAAGCCTGTAGAATACTCTATAAAAGTATGTGCAGAACATTCTAGAAAATCCCAATCACCTCAAGTTTAGTCTCCGGCGCGCCCAGTTCAGCATTCAAATGGCTCGCAGTGACACACACGGGCGATACATTAAAGCTGTCATCGGGACCCGCCGCGAGGTTTCCCATTATGACGTTGGCGAGCTCATCCACACCGCCCTTGATGCGGACTAAGGCTGCGGCGGCGCGAGGTTCAGAGGATGGAGCACCTGGTAAATACGGTCACTTGCAAAAGTGTTTGAACTGGTACATTTAGCAACAAAAGTGTTTAAATTGTTGTTGTAAAAACAGTTACAGTTGGGACGGGACAGTCACTAAAAAGTGTTTCATTGAGTAAAAATAAAAAATCTCTCTTATTAGTACTGTCGAAAGCTAAAGTGTTTTAGCTGGTACAGTAAGCAACAAAAATGTTTTAATTGGTACAGTCGGTAAAAAAGTTTTTCAATTGGGATCCAGAAGACGGAGTTCCTGGTAAATACGGCCACTCACAAAAGTCTCTCAGTAACAGTACATGAAAGTGTTTCAGTAGGTGAAGTCGCTAAAATAATGCTTCTGTTGGTACTGTCAGTAATTAAAATGTCTTTGTACAATCAGTAAATATTTAGCGCTAAATTTGGTAATGCCGATAAAAAACGGGTTTCAGTTGGTACAGTCAGTAGCAAAAGTGTTTCAATTGGTATTGGCAGTACACCTATAGGTACAGTAAGATACATTAAAGCTGTCATCAGGACCAGCCGAGAGGTTTCCCATTATGACGTTGGCGAGCTCATCCACACCGCCCTTGATGCGGACTAAGGCTGCAGTGGCGCGAGGTTCCGAAGATGGAGTACCTAGTAAATACGGTCACTTGCAAAAGTGTTTAAACTGGTACAGTAGACCACAAAAGTGTTTCAAATGGTATTGTACGATTCACGAAAGAAGACTATGCGCAGAAGTCATTTTTTAGGTCCTATTGGGGGTACGGCAGAGGGGCGGGAGTAATATTGTAAGAACGGGGCACGCCATTGGTCGGCACGCTTCTGAGGACAAGGTTGCTCTATCGCTATTCGTCTATATTGAATTTGGCGCGCTGACAGTACTCTAGAATACAGTCGGAAGGAAAACTGTTTTGTTGCATTTTATTATTTATTGTTATTTTTTTTGTTTGCTGAGCCATTCATTGAAATTCTCTAGTGTATGTTGCTTCGAAAAGCCAGGCGAGAAGGATGATATATGAGTTTAATATATTTTGTAAGTAGATTGTTGACAAGGTTTCGCAAGTCTTGCAACTTTGTTGAAAAAATTAAATCAACATATCCACCTTTAATGAATCTATACAGACATAATAAATAAAAATATCGGATTAATTTGAATAGAAAACAGAACCATTAGCTATATTTTGAAATACTTGTCGGTACTTTGCTGATTATACTATCCCATGATTATTTGTTATATTTCTACATGATTATTATTTTATTTTTATGAAGAAAATATTGTTTCACTATCATTACAATATCAATTTCTTTTACGCTTAAAGAAATACTCTATAGATAAAATTTTCATAGAAATGGTCATAATATTCTCCGTCCCACCTTACCATCCGGATTTAATCCTATAGAAATGGCTTGGGCCTCCGTAAAAAGTTATGTTGTAGCAAAAACGTTAAGTGGGATATAAGCAGCGTAATTAATTTTATAAAAGAAAAAGTTAATCTAATGGTTCCACAAGAATGGAAAAACTATGTGACAAAGTAAAATTTGAGCCTGAATTATGTTTAATTACATAGGTATCTTTTAATCCTGGAAATTTATAATAGAATTCGATTATATGAGTTAATTAAAATAAAAATATTATTTTGATGTAAGTATTTTGTTCATTAGTGTACATGCGCAGACGGCCGCCATTTTTGGTCTTCTTTGGTGAATCGTACTATACAGTAGACCACAAAAGTGTTTCAAATGGTACAGTCGATTAAAGTGTTTCGATTGGAAAAGTTGCGAGTGGGACGGGGCAGTCACTAAAAAAGGGTTTCATTGAGTAAAAATAAAAAAGCTCTTCTTGGTACTGTGGATAGTTTCAGTGTATTTGATTGATTTGCGTAAATACGATCACTTATAAAAGTGTTAAACTGGTACAGTTAGCTACAAAAGTGTTTCAATTGGTACAGTCGGTTAAAAAGTGTTTCAATTGGAACAGTTGCAGTTGGGACGGGACAGCCACTAAAAAGTGTTTCATTGAGTAAAACTAAAAAAGCTCTCCTTTCGGTACTGTAGCAAATTTGTATAGCAAAATTTTCAGTGAATATAATAGGTACATTTAGTAAAAAAACGTTTAGTTGGTACAGTCAGTAACAAAAGTGAGTTGCTTGGTACAGTCAGTAAAAAAGTGTCTCGCTTCGTACAATCAGTAAAAAGTGTCTAAAAAAATTTAGTAGATACAGTCAGAAAGAAAAGTTATTCATTTGGTATAGTCAGTACCAAAAGTGATTCACTTCGTACAGTCAGTAACAAAAGTGATTCACTTGGTACAGTCAGTAACAAAAGTTATTCACTTGGTACAATCAGTAACAAAAGTGTTTCAGTATGAATACTTGGCATACCCTTGTCATCGCAGCCGTGAGGGTCAAAGAAGTACAGGTGCTGGTCGTGCAGCCACACGGCCGTGGACCCGCCCCGGGCCGTCACCACCGCGTGCGTGTACTCCTTAAACAGCTGCTTCAGGGAATCCTTGAGGGAAAGCACACCAGATCCTGGCTCCGGGTTCAATTGACCTGCGAAAAGATTCCGAAACATTTTTTCAAACGAGTAATTGAGTGAGGAAATTCTTTGGGGAAGACCTTCTTTCAGCAGTTGACAGATTAAGCTGTGATGATGAAGCAATGAAGCGTGGAAATTCTAAGGGATGCCTCCATTCAACAGAAGACATACTAAGCTGTGATGATGATGATGATGGACAAACGAGCAATGAAGCATGAAAAACCTTAGGAACAGTCAGGTTAGGTTTGTTCAGCAGTAGACATAGTAATCTGTGGTGATAAATATGGAAAAACGAGCAATGAAGCATGAAAAACCTAAGGAAGGCCTTCATTCAGCAGTTGACATACCAAGCTGTGATGATGATGATGATGGAAAAACGAGAATGAAGCGTGGAAAAAAGGCAGCAATGCAGATATGTGGATATGAGGATCAATTCTTAAAAATCTTACCAGTCAAAGCGCTGTCCATAACCTCAGTCTCGATACAGTCATACTCCGATATCTTAAACGTGTTCAGCACATCTGCTGCGGCCAAATATCCACTGGGGCTCTGAGCCTCCTCTTCACCAGCCTCTTCTTCAGTCCTGGGCGAGTCTAGACTGATGCCCATACGCTCTAAATGCTCAATGGTATTCTGGTAGAGTATATCTCCGCGAATGAGGGTCTGAAAATTTAAGTGAGAAACACTTAATTCTGAACACAGAATACAAAAATCCATATGCAAAAATACATAAATCTTAAGCCATACAGAAGACTGGTCAGTGGACCGGTCATTTGAGTCTCAGAACCGATGGCCATTGGAGCAGACGAAGAGTACCTGTCATTATTTTCCGCCAACACTGCTCTGCGTCCGTCACCCGAGACCATAGATGCTAGGTCTCTCATATACCCGATAGTTTTAACTGCTACAGTGCCCTCATCCCGAAACACAAGAGTGCAAAACACTTGTATTTGACAGGACGATATCTGGCACTGCGTTGGTACCTACCTAGACTCAGTGTGGAGTCTACCACTGCGATAGGTCGAAGAGACCTACCTCGTCTTAGTTTTGCACCTTGTGGGCTGCGATAGGTTGATGTGTCCTACCTCGTCTATATCGTCAGCAGTCCACGACGAAGGCTCCACGATATGAGCCATCGCAATGGCCGCAATCGAAGCGGGCGTGGCTTGCTTCCCGCGGTGTTCTTCGGGGAACCGTTCGTCCGCTTCGTGGACACGACCGCGCACCACCCATCGGTTCGGGGCCACGGCTGCAGCAGAGATAGATACAGTTTCTTTTATTCCATAGGAATAACTTCTCTCTATTTGACGTACGTCTTTTTAGAAAGATAGATAATTCATTTGTTTGCATCACAAAAACAGACATCACATTTAATCCGACAAAAATATTGTGTTTGGACAATTAAATAAGAATATTAGAGGGACCGACCACTTGCCACCGGGCGCTGGTGGAGGCTGGATGAGGAAAGCGAAGGTTCTGGCCACAGATTTCCCAATACAGGAGATGGGGCAAGCCGCGTTTTTAAGTGCGACAAATGTAAGCTCAACGAGCATACACTGGCTGCCAGTTTACGCTCTGTGAGACGAGTCAAGTCTGTGAGTCAAGTAGAAGAAATTACCGTTTTTTCCCAAATTGCCATCCTGTGCAATTGTAACATGCCATCATCGCAATGAATCAGTAAATTTACCAAGAAATGTAATAACTTTTCACAGGTAAGAACCGAAAAGAAATTGCGACACTGGGACTGCCTATAAACTTGGCGGCTTGTCCAGTCTAATTGTATATTCAGATGTCTGTGGTTCTGGCGCAAAATGGGGGAGTTATGTCCAGCGATGGACTGCGATAGGTTGAATAGAATAGGTGTCAAAGAAATATTAATACTTCATATAGTATGTATAGTGATCTCATTGACATACAAGCCGAATCATTTGCCAAGCTCAAGAAAATCTTAAACCAATGAAAGCTTAAGGTATACTTAAATCAATGGTATGGACTACCCATTTGGCGTTGCGGTTGAGAGGTCGGCTGCAACACCAAGGGTTCCGGGTTCGATCCCCGGACAGTACAAACATTTGTGTGCATGAACATGTCTGTTTGTAATGATCTGGGCGTTTCTATGTATATATGTATATAATCATAATCATTTAATCACCATTATTTGCAGCATACAGTACATAAAAATGTGGACTTAGAGATGTTTAACAACGCTACACAAAAACCTTCATCAAGGTTTTGTGAATAATATCGACTTACAATTAAATATGGATGCTATATAAAAAACAAAAAAATGTATATAAGTATGTTTATCCGTTGTTTAGTACCCATAATACAGGCTTCACGCTTAACTTGGGGCTAGATGGCGCTGTGTGAATGTCAGTGGATATTTATTTATTTAAATAAAATTATTCTTTATTGTTATTTTAAATCTCTTTTATTATTATTATTTAAATGTTTAGTTTATAAATGAGTGGTAATAAGTCTTTCTTCTTTGCATGTTGTGTTTACCTTTAATGATTGTTACATTTAGAATTAATTTTATCAGTAAGATAGTCAAGTTCATATTTTGTTACAAGCGCTGGTGAACCAAAATAAATTAATTAAGTGTGAAATCTACGTACGTTTAAGCTTATTCAGCGGCTCAGGCATCTCGTCCAGTTCGAACACGTTAACATCGGATATACTAAAAGGTTTTCTCTTCAGATCGGCAGCGCTTTCTAGAAAGTGCTCGCAGAGGCGCGAGATCCGCGTGAAGTACATGAGACAAGCTTTGCCGCCTGCTTGGAGACCGACCTGGGGTACATTTGTATTTGTAAAGTTGCTATGTTGACTTCCGTTTCAGACACAAATAGAAAGTTAAAAATTTTGAAAATGACGACTTTGTAATATGATTTTGCGGATGCTATTATAGGCAACTTACTAGGTGGTAGACTCGATACTGAGTCGTCTAGGCAGGTACCACCGCAGTGCCAAATATCGTCCCGTGAAACACAAGTGTTATGCACTGTGGCACTGTAGCTAGTGAAATTACCGGGTATAAGAGACCTAGCATCTGTTGTCTCGGGTGACGGGCGCAGGATAATAGTCTATCAGTTGTTGGTCTCCTTCAATGCCGCTCTGTCATGGTCACGCGTATTACTGTTAAGTAAGGTAAACGTCCTGACCGCCCTGAACACTTATAACATAAAAACAAAAAAAAATGGTGAAATCAGAAACTTTGTGTAATATAAGGTTGCGGGTTAGAGCGTCGGTGGCTCAGTGGTGTGGACTGTCGCCTTCCTACCGGGAGGGCTGAGGTTCAAATCCCGACACGTACCAATGTATTTTCGAATTTTCGAAAAATATATGTACGCTATCCGACGCTCTTACGGTGAAGGAAAACATCGTGAGGAAACCTTCATGCACGCCTGCGAGGAGATTCGAAGGTTGTGTGTGAAATCGTCCAATCCGCACTGGGCCCGCGTGGACGACTAAGGCCTAATCACCCTATACGGGTAGGCTCGTGCCCCTCGGTGGGGACGTTTAATGAGCTGATGATGATGAAGGTGGCGGATGCTAAATTTGGCAACTATGTATTATAAATTTGCGTAAGTAATAAATCGGCAATGTCCATTATATGAAGTTGCGATTGCTTTTAACTTTGAATTTAAAGAAATTTTGTAGCATATGGTTCCAAATGCTAAAATCGGCAAATAAAGATGTGGTGGATTCTAACTAAACAATATTAGAAGGCAACTTTTGTATTTATAGGTTGCGGACAATGATATTATGTATAATATAAAGGTAGATACGCCACCCGTGTCTCAAAAACGTACCGCCGACGAGAGTACAGTTTGTACACTTTTGTTTAGGTAAATGTACGCCCATTCGAAATATGTGTATGTGTGCTGTCGCTGCATTCGGAACACTTTTTTCGATTGTTTTGTGAGCATATCACGAACCTATACTTTTTAATCGTTGATTACGAATGAAAATTTTGTTCAACTGACGCGATGGGCAAAATTATGCCGCGGACACTTTTTGAGTGAGTTTCCGCACCTTGTTAGTTTAATGTTTATTAAGGGTACAATACGTACCCTACACCCGTAGTGGTCTGCAGGCCACGGATGGTAAATATAGTACCTCCCGCCTTCATACCAAATAGCCACTTCGTATTCACCGGGCACCTGCACAATTCAAAAGTTTACCATCTATCTTATACCATTTATGTGTAGCCAAACGGCAAAAAGGGTTGCCCTTTTAGATTCGCCATACAGATGACGACCCTTTTGGTGTAATGGTTGAGACGTTGGCTATTACACCAAGGGTTCCGGGTTCGATCCCCGGGCAGTACAAACATTTGTGCATGAACATGTCTGTTTGTGTTGGTCTGGGTGTATCTATGTATGTAGGTATTTACCAAAAAGTATATAAGTATATTTATCCGTTGTTTAGTACCCATAATACAGGCTTCACGCTTAACTTGGGGCTAGATGGCGCTGTGTGAATGTCAATGGATTATAGTGGATATTTATGTCTGTCTGTCCATCCGTATGTCACAAGCTTTTTTCTCCAGAACTATAAGAACTGTATCTTGAACCTTTGTAAGTATATTTACTCTGAGAACCGCTATAAGGATTTCACAAAAATCTGGAAAAAAATTGGGATTGCCCATACATTAACTAAAACTTTAAAAAATTTTTCATCATTAAAATCAATAATAGGTCTTTAAAAAAGAATTTTTTTTTCAAACTAAGTACCGGGTTTCGAACCCGAAGCCTCTGTATCTCCGAGCAACTGTAACTGAATTACTTAATTCAATTAAGTCTTTACAAGTCACTTTTCCCCAAATCATTAGAGTAGGCCTTCAGCAGGCCATTTTAGGCTGTAATAATGATGATGAACCCACTATTTAATAATCATTATATGAAAACAAAGCAAAAAACTGTTTTGGAATCCACCTAGAATCCATCTTTAGTTAGAAATGTTCATTCTACCGAAAATAATTAGACATATATTTATTTTCTTTTAAATCCATACACTTTCGTCCTTAAGATGTACAGTTTAATAGCCTTTCCTCAAAAGACATGCCTCGGTTTTCATTTAAAACACTTGTTACTTGCAAAATTAATTTCCATTTTTTAACATTGCTTACTTGTAAGACCCCAGAGTCTGCTTCCTTGAAGAACGTCTCGATGCCTCGACACAAATCCAGCACTTTGGGATTGTTCGACACCAACTTGCCCCACACTGCTATACCTCGCAGCTGTTGAACAGAAATAAATTAAATAAAAATTACCAAGCTTTAATGAAGATTTTAATTATTGTAAAAAAGCAACAGATGGCGTTCGAGGTAGGTTAACTCACGCTAACTAATGATATTCTGTATATATAAAGGTAGATACGCCATCCGTGTACTCTTTTGTTTAGGTAAATGTACGCTCATTCGAAATATGTGTATGTGTGCTGTCGCTGCATTTGGAACACTTTTTTCGATTGTTTTGTGAGCATATCACGAATCTATACTTTCTGAAATCATTGGCGCTAACACTATGATAACACCAAATTTACATTCATAGTCACGTCTCTCATCACATGTCATAATGACATAGTAGTGTGTGCGTGCATTTGATTTGATACTCTTTCAGTGACGTGGTATTCGAACGTTTCCCCGCAAGATTCAAACCTACGACCTCCAGGTCAAGCAACCGAACTGTACCCACTAGACGACAAATGCTGTTGCAGTAAATATAGCCTACAAACCTTATGCTTGTATTCCACGTCTCTCATCCTAAAGGTCTCCTTCAGCTCGCCAAGCACCAACCTACGGATGGGTCCGCCGCGTTCTACTAAAGATTCCTGGTGTAAAAAACAATAATTTAAGTTTAATAGGGAAGTTGATAGACATAAGTGAGCTTCTATTTCATCATCATCATCATTACAGCCTAGAACGTCCACTGCTGAACGAAGGCCTCCCCTAATGATTTCCACGCGGACCGATCCCTAGCAGTCGACATCAATCTGTTACCCGCCACCTTAACCAGGTCATTCCGTCCATCTGGTTAAGGGTCGGCGTACGCTTCGTTTTCCGTTACGCGGACGCAACTCGAGAACCTTTCCGCCCCATCAGCCATCGGTTCTACTATTTAAAAATCCATCAAAATGGCGCTAGTTCGTACACATGATTGTTCAAATATGTAATTTCTACTATTTTCTACATTCGGTGTAATAATTGCTACCTTTAAATTTAATAATATATAAGCAAAACTATCTGGTCCCGCCATTTTGATAGCAAAATGGCGTTAGCCCAAAGTAACTACTATTCAACACGGACAAAGTCGCACGCAAAAACTAGTCTCTAATAAACCGCGGGACACAGCTCGTATTATATCACCATCGTCAGCTCATTAAACGTCCCCACCGAGGGGCACGAGCCTACCCGTATAGGGTGATTAGGCCTTAGTCGTCCACGCGGGCCCAGTGCGGGTTGGACGACTTCATGCACAACCTTTGAATCACTTCGCAGGTTTCCTCACGAAGTTTTCCGTCACCGTTAGAGCGTTGTATAACGTACATATAATTTCAAAAACTCGGAAACACATTGGTACGTGGCGGGATTTGAACCTCAGCTCTCCCGGTAGGAGGGCAACAGTCCACACCATTGAGCGACCGACGCTCAAAGCTCTGCTGCGTGGGAAGGCCTGTGACCTGCAGTGAGACGTTATCCTCCAGTTCGCAGGTTTCCTCACGATGTTTTCCATCACCGTAAGAGCGTCGGATCACGTACATATAATTTCGAAAATTCGAAAGCATTATTAAGTATCATCATCATCAGCTCATTAAACGTCCCACCGAGGGGCACGAGCCTACCCGTATAGGGTGATTAGGCCTTAGTCGTCCACGCGGGCCCAGTGCGGATTGGACGATTTCACACACAACCTTCGAATCTCCTCGCAGGCGTGCATGAAGGTTTCCTCACGATGTTTTCCTTCACCGTAAGAGCGTCGGATAACGTACATATATTTTTCGAAAATTCGAAAATACATTGGTACGTGTCGGGATTTGAACCTCAGCCCTCCCGGTAGGAAGGCGACAGTCCACACCACTGAGCCACCGACGCTCTTTTATTAAGTATACTAGTACCTAAATACGTACAGATTATGTTCACTCACTCTATACAAGTTGTATCCCACATCCAAAGTCTCATCCAGCGTGTCCTCGTTCCAGGCCCTCGCTCTCAGCCGCCTCAGCATGGCCAGGGCGGCTACACAACACGGGATCGCCGTGAAAGTCTTGAAAATCTGATATCTGCCGTGACGCAATAAAAAAATGTAGAGCACTTTTATGTCATTTACTCAATGATGTAAAAAGTATATATTCGTGATATGCTCACAAAACAATCGAAAAAAGTGTTCCGAATGGAGCGCTAGCACACATACACATATTTCGAATGAGCGTACATTTACCTAAACAAAGAGCCAACAACTGTATTCTCCTTGGCGGTTCGTTTTAGAGACACAAGTGGCGTCTCTTCAACCTATCGCAGTCCACTGCTGGATATAGGTCTCCCCCATTTTGCGCCAGATATCCCGGTCCTCCGCTTTTCTCATCCAGCTCCCACCAGCGACCTTCCGCAAGTCGTCGGTCCATCGGGCCGGAGGGCGTCCTACGCTACGCTTGCCAAGACGCGGTCTCCACTCCAGAGCTCGTCTGCTCCAACGGCCCGAGGTTCTGCGACATACGTGACCAGCCCACTGCCACTTCAACTTGCTGATCCGGCGGGCTATGTCGGTAACTTTAGTTCTCTTACGGACTCTTACATTTATATATACAGAATATTATTGCATTTACTGAACGAGATGTAAAGTGATACGTCTGACAATGACAGACCGACTGCTAGGAGATCGGTCCGCGTGGAAATCATTAGGGGAGTTTTCGTTCAACAATGGACTTGTTAGGCTGCAATGATGATGAAGTGAACGGGACAGTCAGTGCGTTTACCTGGTAAGTGATACGCCTGACAATGACAGATGCAGCGTTAATGGAAATTTATGTAGTCATAGTTTTCCGTCAACACCGCCCTACGCCCGTCATTCGAGACGGCTTAACTTGTCCACTGCTGACAAAGCCATCCCTAAATTATTCCCACGTGGACCAATCTCTAGCAATCGACATCCATCTGCTCCCCGCCTCCTTAACCAGGCTATCAGTCCATCTGGTCGGGGGTCTGCCTACGCTTTCCCGTTTTCCGGTGCGCGGTCGCCACTGGAGAACCTTTCCGCTCCATCGGCCGTCGGTCCTACGTACTATGTGCCCTGCCCACTGCCACTTCATTTTTAGCATCCATGCAATGTCATATATAATAAAATTAAAGTTTCTGTTTGTAATTTATTTACCTTTTTGTTTTTGAGCACTTGTTTTAACTTTTTTTTTTTTGAACAAAATAAAAAAAAAAGTTTCTTTCTTTCTTTCTAATATTGAAATAACCGTTTTTTTAATAGATGTTTATGAATACATATACATACACGGAATAAATACAAAAAAACCTTTGTCCGTCTGTCTGTCTGTCTGTTGTTCCGGGTAATTTCTGGAATGGCTGGAGTTATAATGTAATAAATAAATTATTTAATACCGGGCTTTAAAAAATTTGCTATGTAATTAGCTGCCATCCTGGGTAAAAACATAGCCTACGTTTGAATGCGGGGAACACCGCGGGGCGCAGCTTGTAAAATAAATACCCTCACCTGTAACTAGCCATGTGTCTAGTACCCCTCATGATCCACCTCTCCACGTCTAGCTGGTGGAACTGCGAGTGGAAATTCTTGTTGGCAATCTCCACGGGACTGTGCACCACCGTTTCAGACTTGGGCCGAGGGATCATGTCGTCTCTGCAAATAAAGAAATATCCACTGACATTCACAATCTAGCTCCAAACTAAGCATTAGCCTGTAATCTTCATCAGCTCATTAAACGTCCCCGACGAGGGGCACGAGCCTTCCCGTAAGGGTGATTAGGCCTTAGTCGTCCACGCGGGCCCAGTGCGGTATGGACGACTTCACGCACAACCTTTGAATCGCTTCGCAGGCGTGCGCATGTTTCCTCACGATGTTTACGTTCACCGCCTGTAATATGGATACAAAACAACGTATAAACAAATTCCCTCCCCCAGACGGTGTTTCGCTTCCCTCATCCAGCCCTCCATCTTGCAATCTATCAATTCGCAAACAGCTCATACTTGTTATATTTTTTTATTAATAAAATTGCATCTACAGGCTCATGGTTTTTAGTTTAAGATAATTTTTAAATTAATTATTATAATATTATGTTAGTGCTCCGCGCATGGGGCAAAAGAATTGGTTAAAGGGGGAATGGGATAACAGTCAGATAAAGAAGGGGGGTGATAATAAAAAATAAATGAATGAAATTACTCTCTCTATTTCATATTTACATAATAATAGTAGTAATAACTCTTTATTTATCCTCCTTCCCTTTTTTGACGACCCATTTGGTGTCGCGGTTGAGAGGTCGACTACAACACCAAGGGTTCCGGGTTCGATCCCCGGGCAGTACAAACATTTGTGTGCATGAACATGTCTGTTTGTAATGGTCTGGGTGTTTTCTATGTATAATATGTATGTATTTACAAAAAAAATGTTATATAAGTATGTTTATCCGTTGTTTAGTACCCATAATACAGGCTTCACGCTTAAGTTGGGGCTAGATGGCGCTGTGTGAATGTCAGTGGATATTTATTTATTCATTTAGTTTATTTATTTATTTACATTATTTAAGTCTTACTATTACATAAAGATCTTAAAATTAGTTATTAGTTAGCGATGTCCATGTGGCCACCACCGATGCACTCCTTTGAGGTGCAGATGTTGAGGTGACTTGTTATATTTGTGGGTAAGATAGCGGGCTGCGACCCCACGAGGCGGTAGGACACCATGAATTATGTATCAAGTGTTACGGACCCGCGCCCCATACACACGGACTGCACAGAATCCGCACTGAGCCCGCGTGGACGACTAAGGTCTAATCACCCTATACGGGTAGGCTCGCGCCCCTCGGTGGGGACGTGTAATGAGCTGATGATGATGGTGACAAACCCCAGAACACAAATTTATAATAATACTTCAGTAAAAATCCTCACCTTCCATAGTTATGGCCATCACTGCTAGGACAGTAGAGGAAGAAGTCCTCCCCGCGCATCGCCATGATCTGGTCGTGGGTGGGGGCCGGTGGCGCCTTCTCTGGAGCCATTGGTAGTTGTGGTGGTGGCTGGATGGATTTTTTAATGTTACAAAGTGTAATGAATACAATATTTTTTTATTTTTTGTGAAACATTGGTTATAATAACATGGTATACACGACAAAATTTTACAGGACGGTCAGGACGATCACCTGATAGTGATACGCCTGACCATGATAGAGTGGCACTATGATATTCTGTATATATAAAGGTAGATACGCCATCCATGCCTAAAAAAACCGAAGCGAGTACAATTTGTACTTTTGTTCAGGTAAATGTGCGCTCATTCGAAATGTGTGTGTGCTTTTGCTGCATTCGGACACTTTCTTCGATTGTTTTGTGCGCATATCACGAATCTATACTATTTTACATCATTGGATTGGCATTGAAGGAGACCAACAACTGATAGACAGTTTTCTTCGTCAACGCCGCCCTGCGCCCGACACCCGAGACAACAGATGATAGGTCTCTTATACCCGGTAATTTCACTAGCTACAGTACCCTCATCAATTTATTTAATGCATACACTGAGACATTAAAAAAGCCTCCTCTCAACTGCCATCGTGGTGCTGAGAGCTAGATTTTATAGGTTATGAACTTAGACAAACAAACTAATTGACGCACAATCTCACTCAAAGTGTTCGCGGCAAAATGTTCATCGCGTCAGTTGGGCAAAATAAAATTTTCATTAATAACCACGTCGCTTGCTACATGTCATAATGACATAGTTCTTTTTCATATTCCACCCAATTAAATTTTTCTGCTTGACCCGAAGTTAAAAAAAAAAATTTCTTTTTTCAATAGAAAATATGTGGAGATAAAGAATACTCGACTTATACAGCGAAACAACTCTTGGTAAATTAAAATAGAATATTAAAAGAAGAAAACACGTCTGCCATTACAAATAGTGAAAGAGAAGAGAAAAAACATAAAACAATCAATTAATAATATTCTTTTTACATTTGACATGACTTGTAAGAAATGAGGTTGCATATTAACCACTGGTTAAATTAGAGCATGCCTCTTGGCATTAAGTTCGCCTTTGTGCTGTTGTATTTGGTGCCTAAAGAATAAATAAATAAATAAAATAGTGGTGCGCTCTTGCTTTTGATTTTGTACCCTTTTAATGACGCGTTAATGTCAAAATTTTAATGAATAATTTTACGTCATAAATATAACAGTATGTCAACGTATGTGTCAAGCGACTCGGACCTTTTTCGGTTGATATTTCTTCGTGATGTGCATACAGTTAGTTTGTTTATCTAAGGTTATGGGTGGGTTGGATCCCACGGAGAAACTGCATTGTAAATGTCATATTCTGCGATTTTCCCAGTTTCATTAGGACATTTCAGGTTGAATTACCTGATTGTCCGCAAAAGAGGGATGATTCCGTGCGTTCGTTTGTCACGTGAAGCCGTCGGCCCCGGCTACATACTTAGGATGGATAACACCAATCCGTATTGGGCCGGATGGTGAACAGCCTAATCTCCCCATAGCTCTGCAGTGTGGGAAGGCCTGTGGCCTTCACTGAGCTCCTATAGGCTGATGATATGGAAGATAATACAACTAACCTCCTTCACGGTCTTCTGGTAAAACTCCCGTACTCTCTTCCGAGAGGTCGCTCGCGACGTCGCCAAGCTGACAGCGCTGAGAGAGCACTGTGGATATTGACCCTGAAATAGTTTTTATTTATTTACTAGCTTTTGCCCACGGATTCGTTCGCGTTAAGAAGTATTATTTTCAGCCCCTATTTTATTTACTCAGGGTGGATTTCCTCAACTGACCCCGAGTTAGCGAGACTTAATCTACGGAGTGCAAAGGTTAGTACGAATATATTAATAATACAACGTTAATTGACATTAAGAAGTTAGCAAATTAGGAGAAAACCCCTGTCTTCTGTAAAGCCTAAGCCTCCGGTTCCCTTTGTTACCCTCTTAGAAAGTTTACCTCCTGGGCATGAGCTGCCGTGGCGGATCTGGTGATCTCTGAATAGGCTTCGGACGCAGACTGGCTGCAGCAGGGAACATTTGGCTATGATGGTTTTTGAGGTGGACAGGACATTGATTGCCTTTGTGGTTCGGCCCAAACGATGGCCCACCTGACAATGTGCCCTTAATTTCAAATAAAAACATTAAAATTTTGAAGAGTGTCGGTGGCTCATTTGTGTGGACTGTTGTCTTCCGATCTGGAGGGTGTAGGTTCAAATCGCACCAATGTATTTTCGAATTTTCGAAATTATAAGTTATTATGTACGTTTATCCGACGCTCTTACGGTGACGGAAATCATCGCAGGGAACCTGCGTACGTCTGCGAAGGAATTCAAAGGTTGTGCGTGAAGTCGTCCAACCCGCACTGGGCCCGCGTGGACAACTAGACGCACAGATTTCATATTCTTAAATCTGCTACTAAGCCTATGCACACTTTTCGGATAGGCTCGTGCCGTTCGATGGGGATAATGATCAGTATATTTCATGTACCTACATAAGCATACTTATGCTTGGCAGCAAGTTACTTCAGGTATTTGGATCAACCTGGCTTACCCTAAAACAATAAATGTCAGTAGGACATTCACACAGCGCCATCTAGCCCCAAGTTAAGCGTGAAGCCTGTAGTATGGGTACTAAACAACGGGTAAACATGTATATATATTTGTAAATACATACATATGATACATAGAAACACCCAGATCATTACAAACATACATGTTCATGCACACAAATGTTTGTACTGCCCGGGGATCGAACCCGGAACCTTTGGTGTTGCAGCCGACCTCTCAACCGCAACACCAAATGGGTCGTCTCAACACAATGTAATTAGCCATTATAACAGCTTAACATGAGAGCCAAATTAGCCATAATTTAACACGAGTAGCAAATACTACGGGCCCCGCGGATTGGTCGCAACAAATACCTACTACGGCCCCGCGGATTGGTCGCAACAAAATTTAAAAAGATTAAAAGGAGCGAAATCGTTTTCAAGTCTTAAACGAGAATATCTTAGATTATATTATGGCTTAGGCTTCACTAGGTAAAAAATATCGAAAACTCTGCTGCTTCACGGTAAATCCTAAAATATAAGTTGAACCTTTTTTACGTGAATCGTTAAAAGACAGACATATCCTGTCACAGACTTTTTATACCTCTTGAAGAGAGCCGAGAGATTAATAGGTAACAGCACTTTACCAAAATATCGGTTGCAAAGTCTAAGCCACCTGTCGTGGCGTCCAGCCTCCTTCGACAGACATGACTGGCCGACTGCGAATGAACACTTTTTGACAGACAGAAAAAATACACTAAGACAATTGACTAGACGACAGGAAGGCTTTTGGACGACTAGGAGACGAGACAACGAAGAGGAGTAAAAATCATAGTCCTAGTATTATTATTTCTACCACCTGTTTCCGGCCTTTCACCACCGGCGTAGGGTTGCCTCTTTGTCGTGCTTCTATAGGTTGCACTTCGGGAGTGTGCGCAAATGTTGCATGATATTGTCCCGCAGAGTCCTTTCTTTCATCGGTCAACCAGGCAGACGGTGAAGCGACACCCATTTATAGTGGAAATGCCGAAGTGTCGTACTAAGAGCTTTTATTTTTATTATTCGCACTGCGAAACTGTGGAATTCATTGCCAGCTTATGTATTTCCCGAGGTGTACAATTTGGGTGTCTTCAAGTCGAAAGTAAATAGGTTTCTTCTAGGTCAGCGTGTTTCATCCTAGACATCGTCGATGTTTAACACCAGACAAGGCGTAGTCAAACGCTGGCCTATTTAATGTAAGGAAAAAAAGAACAATACTGTCATACATGACTTTTGTGAAACTTTAACCGTTTACGCAGCGTACGCGATTTAAACTCTAACTAGGAAAACAAAACCCCCGACTTTGAAACATTCTTCATTACTGCTCGTATTCCGCGCTCCTATTGCCGTTGTGTGATTTATAGCCTAGAGCCTTCCTCAATAAATAAGCTAGCAAAAATTGAAATAATTTTTAAAAACGCGTTCAAAAAACAAAAAAAAACATACAAACTCATAAGCTTTATAATATTACTATATATTAACAATAGCATATATATCAATATATTATATATTATATATATATATATATATATATATATATAATATTATTATATAATATATATATATATATATATATATATATTATTTATATATATATATATATATATATATATATATATCTAGCGTCGGTGGCTCAGTGGTGTGGACTGTTGCCTTCCTACCGGGAGGGCTGAGGTTCAAATCCCGACACGTACCAATGTATTTTCGAATTTTCGAAAAATATACGTACGTTTATCCGACGCTCTTACGGTGAAGGAAAACATCGTGAGGAAACCTTCATGCGCCTGCGAAGAGATTCGAAGGTTGTGTGTGAAGTCGTCATCCGCACTGGGCCCGCGTGGACGACTAAGGCCTAATCACCCTATACGGGTAGGCTCGTGCCCCTCGGTGGGGACGTTTAATGAGCTGATGATGATGATATATATCACATTTCTACCCTTTAAACGGCTAAATTATTCCCTAAACTAAGTAAGTGGTCTGATGGAAGATTTTTTTTTATGTTATATTTGTACAGGACTGTCTGGACGCTCACCTGATGGTAAGTGATACGCCAGACCATGACAGAGCGGCATTAAAGGAGACAACAACTGATCACAGTTATTATCTCCATCAATGCGCACTGCGCCCGACACCCGAGACAACAGATGTTAGATCACCTATACCGGTATTCACTAGCTACAGTGCTCCTCCCGAAAACAAAAGTGCATAAACCTCCGTTTCACGGGATGATATCTGGCACTGCGGTGGTACCTACCTAGACGACTCAGTACCGAGTCTACCACCTAGTAAAATATCTTTTTAGAAATAAGCCTACCTACAGAATTTGCAACATGTCGACTGCTGATCGAACCTTAGCTCAATCTGCTACCTGCCACCTCAAAATAAACATCTCACCTCCTTAATTTTCTTCTCAATGAGGGCGTTAATGTTGATGCTGTCCCACTCGCTCTTGCAGTGGATCCTCAGCGCCTTCAGGTCGAGCTCGTAGTTCGGTTCTCGAATCAGAGGCTCCTTTTGGACAACCTGGAAACGGAGTAAGAACATCAGGCAACAATTTCGGTGGACTTTCTTACTTTTTTTAGGTTCGTGATATGCTCACAAAACAACCGAAAAAAGTGTTCCGAATGGAGCGACAGCACACATTTATTTCGAATGAACGTACATTTTCCTAAACAAAGAGCCTACAACCGTATTCTCTTTGGCGGTTCGTTTATAAGGCACCGGTAACAGTCGCGGATGCCTTGAGGAGACCGGGAAGACTTATCTGCTTTTGGAGGGAGGTGGGCTGGCTGAAAGAAGAAGAAGAGAAGGCCGCCATGGCTCACGCACAATGGTCCACTTCACGGACTAAGAGCGGAAACCGAACCCCGTAACATAGAACGTAGATGAGGCACGGGTGGCGTATCTACCTTTATATATACAGAATATCATTAGTTATGAGTGTACAGGACGGTTAGGGCGCTCACCCGATGGTAAGTGATACGCCTAACCACGACAGAACGGTATTTAAGGAGACTGTACTAATTTTCCGGGAAGACATACATATTTAAATACCCTATTTTAAGGGTCAAAGTGAATTGGCTTTTTCTGGGCAAGCCTGCTCCATCTTAGAGCACATCTGTGATCAAGAGCAATCCCATAAAAAATATATATATTTCCAAAAACAAATAATACAGATAATTATTTTTATTTCACACACAAACGAATAGGCCTAACGCTCTCTTTCACCCGCTACTTCGTTTATATAGGTGAGTTAAAACTGCGATATCTCATAAGATATTCATTTAATTGAATAATGTATAGGGCAATTTTGTTTAAAATGAAATACTTGTGATAAATAAAGTATTTATTTGGATAAGGATTGGTACTGGCGTATCTCTGCGCTCACCAACCCGCCTGCCAAGCGTGGTGAGTATGGCATTTACCCCCAATGAAAGACGCAGTAAGAATTGGCCCTAGTCCCCGGCGGCCCCGCTATTCCGGGCTACGGTAGCGGCCACGGTTACGGCGGGGCAAGGGGTGCTAAGAATCTCCGGCAGAGATCCGGCTACCTAAAAACAACAACGGCAATTAAAACTGGCAACATATAACACGCGCACACTGAGGACTGACGAAAAGCTATTAGAGCTGAAACGGAGTTAGGCAGGTTGCATTGGGACATAATAGGTTTGTGTGAAGTCCGAAGAGGGGGAGGATACCACAGTACTGCAATCCGGCAACCTGTTTTACTACCGTGAGGGCGACCAGCTATCCCAGGGTGGTGTCGGGTTTCTCGTCCATAAGTCTCTCATCAACAACATCGTGAAGATCGAAAGTGTGTCAGCTAGGGTAGCGTACCTTGTACTAAGAATCACCAAGCGCTATGCGCTGAAGGTGGTACAGGTTTACGCACCGACTTCATCGCACTCCGACGATGAAGTGGAGGTTATGTATGATGATATCAGCAGAGCAATGCATACCTCCAAGACACACTTTACGGTCGTTATGGGAGACTTCAACGCAAGGCTGGGCATTCGAAGTGGTTGTGAGTTGAAAGTGGGGCAATATGGATTTGGACACCGGAACCCCAGGGGACAGCGGCTGGCCGATTTCATGGAAAAAGAGGGACTCTTTATGATGAACTCTTTTTTCAAGAAGCCGCCGCAGAGGAAGTGGACTTGGTTGAGTCCCGATGGTTCCACACGAAATGAGATTGACTTCATCATGACCACCAGAAGACATATATTTAACGACGTCTCTGTGATCGCCAGGGTGAAAACCGGTAGCGATCACCGTATGGTAAGAGGCACGTTAAATATTAATGTTCAACTGGAGAGGTCTCGCCTGATGAAGTCTACGCTCCGACCTAACGTGCTTCAAATCAATAACCCCGAGAGCTTTCAACTCGAACTGCAGAATCGCTTTGAATGCCTAGAGAGCTGCGTAACAGTGGACGATATAAATAGCGGGCTAGTGGAAACTCTGCAAACAGTTGGGTCTAAGTTTTGCAAGGGACAACGCAAATTAAGACCCAATAAACTATCTCAACAGACTCTCGATCTCATGGCGACAAGACGACAGATGAAACTGCAGTCTTCAGACGACGCGTCACAATACCGGCAGCTTAATAGACGTATATCCAGCTCCTTGCGACGCGATATTCGTCGCTTTAATACAAAGTGTATTAAAGAGGCGATCGAACGGAACAGGGTTCCAAGGTGTTTGCAGGAACATGTCTGTTGGGCAAAGCCAGCTGACTAGTCTGAAGACCAACAGTGGAAATGTAGTCTCATCCAAACCAGAGATTTTGAGGGAGATTGAGAAGTTTTACAGCGAGTTATATACCGCTACACAGATTCCCGCTTCAAGCTTAGCCGAAGACCCGAGAGCTAAGTTAACCCGACATTTATCTGAGGATATCCCGGAAGTCACCTTGAGCGAGATTAGGATGGCTCTGAAACAACTTAAGCGAAATAAGGCCCCCGGAGAAGACGGAATTACCGCAGAACTTTTGAAAGCAGGTGGCACGCCAGTGCTTAAGACCCTTCAGAAGCTCTTTAATTCCGTGATCCGTGAGGGTGCGACGCCAGAGGCGTGGAGCAATGGCGTGGTGGTGCTTTTCTTCAAAAAAGGCGACAAAACCTTGCTGAAGAATTATAGACCCATCACGCTATTGAGCCACATTTACAAGTTGTTCTCCAGAGTCATCACGAACCGTCTCGCGCGTAGGTTTGATGATTTCCAGCCCCCGAACAAGCCGGGTTCCGCAAAGGCTTCAGCACCATAGACCACATACATACGCTGCGGCAGGTTATACAGAAGACTAGAGAGTATAACCGGCCATTATGCTTGGCGTTTGTGGACTATGAGAAAGCCTTTGATTCGATCGAGACTTGGGCTGTGCTTCAGGCCCTCCAACGGTGCCATATTGACTTTCGCTATATCGAAGTATTGAGATGTCTGTACGAGAGCGCTACTATGTCAGTCCGTGTACATGAAGAGCTTACACAACCTATCCAATTGCACCGAGGAGTGAGACAGGGAGACGTTATATCTCCGAAACTGTTCACAGTTGCGTTGGAAGATATGTTTAAGCTGCTCGATTGGAAAGGACTTGGCATCAACGTAATGGCGAGTACATCACTCATCTTCGATTTGCCGATGATATAGTAGTCATGGCAGAATCCATGGAGGATTTAAGCACTATGCTCGAAACCCTAGACGGAGCTTCTCAACAGGTGGGTCTTAAAATGAACATGGACAAGACGAAAGTCATGTCTAATGCCCATGTCGTACCTATACCGATATCAGTTGGAAGTTCTGTCCTCGAAGTTGTTGACGAATATGTGTACCTGGGACAGGTAGTCCAAATGGGTAGGTCCAACTTCGAGAAGGAGGTTTCTCGTCGAATCCAATTAGGATGGGCAGCGTTCGGGAAGTTAAGGCAGATCTTTTCGTCCAAAATACCTCAGTGTCTCAAGACGAAGGTCTTTGACCAGTGTGTGTTGCCAGTTATGACATACGGAAGCGAAACGTGGTCGCTCACTAAGGGCCTCTTGAATAGACTCAAGGTTGCTCAGCGTGCTATGGAGAGGGCTATGTTAGGTGTCTCCCTACGCGATAAAATCCGAAACGATGATATCCGTAGGAGAACTAGGGTGACCGACATAGCCCAGAGGATTAGCAAGTTGAAGTGGCAGTGGGCAGGGCACATAGTGCGTAGAACCGATGGCCGATGGGGCGGAAAGGTTCTCGAGTGGCGTCCACGTAACGGAAAGCGAAGCGTAGGCCGACCCCAACCAGATGGACGGATGATCTGGTTAAGGTGGCGGGTAGCAGATGGATGTCAACTGCAAGGGATCGGTCCGCGTGGAAATCATTAGGGGAGGCCTTCGTTCAGCAGTGGACATAATTGGGCTGTAATGATGATGATGATGATGATGATGATACCATATTTATGAAAATAGCTTCGCAAAATGAGCATTATTTTATAAAAAAATTTTAGCAAAAAATATGTTATAGGGAGCCAACCTTAAAATAGACATATGCTGTCGCGGACTTTTTTGTAGACCTTTAAAGGGTAAAATACTCTCATACATGACTTTTGCGAAACTTTAACCGTCTACGCAGCGTACGCAGCGGAATCTCCAAGTAAGAAAATTTCCCCCGGATTTGAAAATTCTTTTTTTTTTTTTTAATTAAATAGGCCAGCGTTTGACTACGCTTGTCTGGTGTTAAACATCGACGATGTCTAGGATGAAACACGCTGACCTAGAAGAAACCTATTACTCTCGACTTGAAGACCCCCAAATTGTACACCTCGGGAAAAAACTAAGCTGGCACGAATTCCAAAGTTCGCAGTGCGAATAATAAATGTGGATTCAAAGCGCTTAGTACGACACTTCGGCATCTCTACTATAAATGGATGTCGCTTCACGTCTGCTGGTTGATCGATGAAAGAAAGGACGGCGACAATATCATGCATATTTGTGGACACTCCCGAAGTGCAACCTATGAAGCACGACAAAGAGGCAACCCGCCGGTGGCTCAGACCCTGCAACGATATTGGGTAAAGCTGTTACCTATTAACCTCGGCTCGTCTCTGAATGGTATTAAAAGTTTCCAGTTGGTATTTGCTGAGGCCATCCCAAAGGTGAGACAATACTCATGCAAGGTCTTACTTGTGCCTTGTACAAAGCAGGAGCTGTTCTGGAGTGAAGTATTTTCCTCACCCTAGAGAGGACACCAAGCTTTTTCGAGGGCCAACTGGGCTTTAAGACTCGATAAAAGATCCAAAATTAAGAGACGCCGAGAGAGTAGTGCCCAAGAGCTCAAGGCTATCGAAATTGGCACGATAGACCAGGAAAGAAGGTGTGAGGTCAAAAGGTGTTCGCTTTGTGGAGAAAAGAACGCTTGAGTTTTTGAGGCATTAACGCGACCAAATTAGCATCACCCCAATTAGAAACAGACCTAAGAGATGAGTTCAAACGCTCAACCATAGCTCCGCAGCGCTGCACTTCAAACCACTGGTACGAGCATTGGGACGTGTAACTCTCTACAACTGTGCTGTCATCTGCATACCCAAGGATACCGGGTATCAACAGATCGTTAATCATGCAGCAGAAGAGCGTTGCAGAGAGCACTGACCGCTGAGGAACACCTGCATTCAGACAACTGATCAGACGAGCAACATCAATGACCACCTGAAGAGATCTATCTCTCAGAAAGTCTGCAATCCACGCACACAACCCAGTGGGCAAGCCATAAGCTTGCTAATCAGACCGTCATGCAAACCCTGTCAAAAGCTTTTGAAATATCCAACGAAACGGCAAGTGCTTCGCCATGCCTTTCCATTGCTTCGCTCCAGATGTACGTGGCGTACGCAAGAAGATCACCAGTAGACCGACTGCGACGAAACCCAAACTGTTGATCACTTAAGAGATATTCGCTTCAAGGTACGCCAGAAGTTGCGATTCAGAACCCTCTCCATACTTTTACAAAGTAAGACGTGATTGAGATGGGCCTGTAATTAGCAGGATCAGCACGACTACCTCTTTTAGGTACAGGTTCTTAATTGCTGCTCCGCTTCTATTGCTTGTAGCGTGATTATATAGCCTTATATATATAGCCTATAGCCTTCCTCGATAAATGAGCTATCTAACACTGAAAGAATTTTTCAAATCGGACCAGTAGTTCCTGAGATTAGCGCGTTCAAACAAACAAACAAACTCTTCAGCTTTATAATATTAGTATAGATTTACAAAAAAAAAATTATCCCTTGTTTAGTACCCATAATACAGGCTTCACGCTTAACTTGGGGCTAGATGGCGCTGTGAATGTGAGTGGATATTATTTATTTATTATATAATAAAGAATACTCACGTCTATATTGGTGAGAGTGATGTAAGGCTTCGGAGTGCCCTTCTTGGCAGAGTCCAAGTCTCCGTAGTTCGCCAGAAAGTCCACGACAAACGACGTGACGCCCGCGTACCGGAGAAAGGCGCCAGCACCAGAGCTAAAGTAATTATAATAAGACGTGTCATGTAATAATTTCTTGTCATAATCCAAAAGCTCAGTGCAGAATCTGAGTTGTATGGACGCACAGTGTACTGCTTATATGTATATATATAGCGCACCACTGCGTAAAAATACACACTCACACACACTCAAATAAAAACTAGCACATGCTTGCAATATCTACGCACTGTAACACAGCCTGTATAACACACATTCACCTCCCCATGAACTAACACACTCATACAGTCATGCACGCACATTTACACCCAGACAAAAAAGTGAGTGACATACATTTATTTAATCACTCCTCCACCAACACATACACTGACTAGCACACTCCGACAACATTCATAATACTTACGCACGCAAATAAACACACACAGACACCCATTCACTCACCCGGTCCAACTCGCACTCTCCCACTGACTAACATATACACTACACACCCTTCGTAACATACACACACCCATTCATATACACACAGGCGTACGCACACACATACACACTCACTCACACTGGACGCACACTCACACAAAGACACACACACACCCATATACACACACGCAAACGCACACACTCATCCATATACACACACGCGCATGCACACACATGCATACTCAGTGGAATCTACTATTTTAAAGGCCAAACTGTGTTGTTACACAGTTCCACATACTTACACACACACACTTAGGCCCGTATTCTGGAACGAGACTCAACGTTGATCTTTACCTAAACTGAGTAAGAAAGAGATGGTAATATTTATCGTATAGAGCGTTATCCCTTTCTCACTTTACTTAAATGAAGATCAACACTCGAGTCTCATTCTAGAATACGGGCATTAGACACACACAAACAAACATGTGCACGCACACAAACCCACTTACAGACACTCCCGATTCCTTGCAGAAGGTAGTTGGATCCTACGACATACGGATAGTATAGAAGATATATATTCTTAACAATCTTAAATAGGGTCCGGCTGCCCATTGCCATCCAGTGCATGAGGATCGAGGATGTAGCAGACCGTCTTGCACTGGGACCCAGCCTCCACTGGTGGGGGATGGCCCCACATTAGAAAGTGTCTGGTCCCACCAATGGACAGGATGCACATATACGTCTGCCCGACTCGCTTCTCCATCAATCTGAAAGAGAACAGCCGCGTTGGAGACAAGAGTGGTTGAAATAACGTATGAGAAAAACATTTTACAAATCTGTGATTTCACAGTACGTTGTGGATTAGTAGAGATGTTTTATATGTCATTAAGTGGGCGGGACGATAATTTGAGCTTTTTGGTGTTCATCTCTCAGCCGATCTCAACTTCGGCCAATATATCGAGCCCAAAGCAAAGACTGCAGCTAAAAAACTTGGGATCCTTTCCAAGGTCAGGCGGTATTTCAGCCCAGGACAGCTTCTGTCATTATGTCAAGCCCAAGTCCGGTCTTGTATGGAATACTGCTGCCAGTATTCCATCTATTCCATGGGATGGATCAGCCAAATACCAACTGGCTGCTTTGGACTCGATTGAGAGGCGTGCTGAGCGGCTCATTGGCGACCATACGGTGACTGACACTAAGCTGCAAAGTCTCGAGCATCGACGTAGAGTTGCACGGCTGTCGGTTTTTTACAGGTTACATTTCGGAGAGTGTGCGATGGAATTCCACGCGTTAATTCCACCAGCCCCTTTTCACCATCGTGATATAAGACGGAGGCGAGCGTTCCATCCTTACGTGGTAGACATTCCACACATCCGCACAGCCCGCTATGGTGCTTCGTTCTTAATGCGCACCGCAAAGGAATGGAACTCTTTGCCTCCGTATGTGTTCCCCGATCATTACAACCTGGCCGTCTTCAAGGCAAGAGTAAATAGGCTGTTTCTAGGCAGGCATGATCCATCCTCGGCCGCATCATCACTTACCATCAGGTGAGATGGCGGTCAAATGTCTGCCTATAGAGGATAAAAAAAAATGTGACCCATCTCCTCGTTAACGGATCTACGAAATAAAATACAAAACTCACGCCATCAGGTCGGGCTCAGCCTGTATATTGTCAGGGTGCTTCGCCAAAAGACCCCTGTCGGTCTCCTGCATCTTCACCGTATACTTAGTGTCGTGGAGGAAGAACGAGGGCAGGAGTTGGTTCAGTTGGAGTGCCGGCTTGCCTGAAAATTTCGTATAAACTTTTGTAGCTACATATAGCCAAATATATCGTCATCGTGACATCGGAAGAGCTTGCTGAGATACTGAAAAGCCTAAATGAATGTTTCCGACGCATTGGGCTTGGTACGAATCTGGATAAGACGAAAGTCATGTTCACAATGGCGGCAATGGAGCGAACTATGCTCGGTGTTTGTCCCGAGCATAAAAACAGAAACGATTTTAGCAGTTAGAGAGCTAAAGTTACCGACATTGCCAAGTTGTGGCAGTGGACTAGTCACGTATGACGCAGAACCGATGGCCGTTGGAGCATACAAGTTCTGAAGTGGAGAACGCGTCTTCGCAAGCTGACCGAATAGACTATCACTTACGAAAGGTCGCTAATGAAGTTTGGATAAAGAAAACGGCGGACCGAGATATCTGTTGCAATATGGGGGAGACCACAGATTTCCCAATACAGGAGATGGGGCAAGCCGCGTTTTTAAGTGCGACAAATGTAAGCTCAACGAGCATACACTGGCTGCCAGTTTACGCTCTGTGAGACGAGTCAAGACGCACGAATATTAGAAAAAATTACCGTTTTTTCCCAAAATGCCATCCTGTGCAATTGTAACATGCCATCATCGCAATGAATCAGTAAATTTACCAAGAAATATAATAACTTTTCACAGGTAAGAACCGAAAAGAAATTGCGACACTGGGACTGCCTATAAACTTAGCGGCTTGTCCAGTCTAATTGTATATTCGGATGTCTGTGGCGGAGACCTATTATCCAGTATCGACTACTAGGACGATAATACCTTTATAACACTTCATAGCGAGCAGGCATTGCTTGTAATATCGGTCCCCAGTAAGAATGGCCTCGTCCACATCGTGTCTTGTGAGCTGGGCCGCAGATTTCTCTTCGAGAAGTGCTCGACAGATGACCGCTATGCAGCCAGTTTGGGAGCCTGCAAGAGATTTTAATCTTCGTATACGTAATAACTATGTGGCGTAGTAATAAATAATAAGCTGTAATGGAGATAATGTCGTCCAATCCGCACTGGGCCCGCGTGGACGACTAAGGCCTAATCACCCTTTACGACGTTTAATGAGCTGATGATGAATGGAGATGATGATGACTACTATACTTAGATAGACATCGAGATTGACGGCTTTGTAACTAAGAATGAATAAAAACACATAAATTCAAGAAATCTTAATGATTCTTTTACCACATGTGGTGGACGAGTACTTCTTGGAGTTGCAAGCAATGCTGCCCTGAAGGATCATCTTGTTCTTTTCAACTTGAGCGAAATTGTGCCAGACCTGGAAAGAATGTTTAGGGTTTCACCTATTTATAATAAGACAAAGCATTTAAGCAAAGATTATATTTGCCATGAACCAGATGAAACACTCGTCTCTCGAACGGACTCGATGAAATGGGAATGTTTTGCACTTGTGTTTCGTAATGAGAGCACTGTACTCGTAGCTCATTAATTTACCAGGTAGCAGCGATCTGACATCTGTCACAGGGCACTGTTGTTGGGAACTGATTGATTTCCTTTCGCTGCATCTGTCATGGTCAGGTGTATCACTTACCACCACATAAGCGAACTGACCGCCCCGTTCACTTATGATATAAAACACCAGTACAGTACATAATAAAATTAATCAGGCTCACCGTTGAACCTGCTCGCAATCAGAATTGTAGAAGAGTGGAAAATCTATTTGACCAATCAGCTTACTCTACGCATAGCGCGTCTTCATCCTCTGCCGGTATTGGTCGGTCGCTATGTTAGTGCCGCGCGCATGACACCGATAAAAGGTGCACAAACATAACCTAACCTTGGAATTAGTTACTGTCTGAAATATTCCCTAAGCGATACGAAATAGCGATGTTAAATAAAAGAGCGTACTCCTATTCCAAAGGCCGGCAATGCATTTACTCAGGTATTGCAAATGCACATGGATAACGGTGTAGATGAGCCGACTGCTCGTTTGCCCGCTATCCCATAAAAAACATCACCTCTCATCAAGCTCTACAAGTTTACTTTAGTTTGAATCGTTCGTTTGGCAATAATGAGAATCTCTCTCTCTCTCTCTTCAACCTGTTCATAGGTTTTGCCCCAGATATCCCGGTCCTCTGCTTTCTTTATCCAGCCTTAACCAGCGACCTTCCGCAAGTCGGTCCATCGGTCCGGGCGTCCTACGCTACGTTTGCTAAGACGCGGTCTCTGCTCCAGAACTCAACTGCTCTAACGGCCATCGATTCTGACATACGTGACCAGACCACTGTCACTTCAACTTGCTGATCCAGCGGGCTATGGCGGTTACTATAGTTCTCTTGCGTATAATGAGAATAATTGGAATGGATAAAGTCAAGATCTCACCTTCCTCAGTTTGCTAAACTCGGCCAGCGGCTTATTCAACTCCTCAGCTGGGATCCTCAAGCGTTTGGGACGAGGACGTCGCCTCCTTCGAAACGGGGGCACCCCAATGTCGCGTCTTGAATTCCGGTATCTCTACAGACTGAACGAAACACACAAAACTAAGTTCCATCTCATAGAGTGGGTCACTTTAGGCTGATGATGATGATGAAGAGCGTCAGTGGCTCATTGATGTGGACTATTGCCTTTTGTCCTGGAGACATGCACAGGTTCAAATCCCGCCACATACCAATGTTTTCGAATCTTCGAATTTTCGAATCTTCGAAATTATATGTCTGATATCCAACGCTCTTACGATGAAGGGAAACATCATGAGAAATCCTGCACACGCCTACGAAGACATTGAAAAGTTGTGCGTGAAATCGATTTGCACTGGGCCCGACTGCCGGCACTGACTACGGCATATAAACCCTTTATAGGTAGGCTCGTGCCCTTTGGTGGAGACATACGAGTATAAGCTGAGAAGATGATAAAAGAAGAAACTTTCCAGATTTTAGCTGTTATAAGTTTAAGTGTTATTGTTTCATCATCAGCCTTTAACGGCCCACTGCAGGGCATAGCGATGGGGAGATTGGGCCGTAACCCACCACGCGGGCCCTGGTGGTGGGTGTCAACGACTACCATCACAATATTGAAACCGGGACCGACGGCTTCACGGTGCCAAACGGAGTAGAAAACATCTTTCTTTTTAGACAATCAGATAATTCGGAAATTAACAAAACTAGGAGAAATCTGTAAACTTTCTACTCGGTATTGAACCCACGACATCCGGGTCACGCAGCCGAATGCTGTGCCTACTAGACTACGGAGGCAGTTAAATTTCCACATAACTATGTTGCGTGAGAGGGCCTGTTCCAAATGTAGGACGTTATAAGGTGATGATGTTGAAAAAAATAAAGTCCTTTGATCTTTCAAATGAGCCTTAACGAAATATATCCATTTGAAAGATCTTTCAAATTCTTTCAAATGGGCCTTAACGAAATATGTTGGACAATGTCGCTCGACACCCCATGCATAATTACGTGCAAGTCCAGGATAGGTTGAAAAGCCGTAAAAGTTTTCTCAAGTGTGTCGAGCCTTTGTACATGGATCCTAAAATCGAGAGATTGAAGCTCTGGCGTGAGGCGGTTACTTTGCCGAATCCCTTTGTTCCCATTTTTGAGAGGCTTCCTCCTGGCGATGATTTGTCTTGGCCGACCTGGAAGTCTTTAAATAGGCTTCGGACTTTGACAGGTCGGAGTAGGGACAATTTAGCCAGATGGGGGTTTTCGGCCGGCCTTGATTTGGACTGTCTTTGTGGAGCGGCCCAAACGATGATTCACCTTATGTCGTGTCCTGCTTGCCCAAGTAGCTGTTCTCTGCAGGATTTGATGACGGCTGCGGACAGCGCTGCTGCCGTGGCTAGCTTTTGGGCTTCTACAGTTTAATTGTTTTTGCTATCGATACGCTAAGAAGAAGAACGAAATATGTTTTTTTTTAATTTAAATTTGAATAATGTCAATGTTCAAGAAGATAAATCAGGTCACTAACAATCGGTGGAATCTTCTGTGGAGGCGGCGGTGGTTGCCAGGGTCTGGTTCGAATCTTGACCTTCGAGATCTCTGGCCATCGTCTCTTGAAGCGCTGTTTTCGAAGGTGAGCTCGGTACTCCGCTTCCCTGCAATTTTATATTCTACGTGGTAGGCTCTGCTCATCAGGGGAAAATGCATGAGCATTTTCCCTCATTCAGCGCAGCATTCCATGCTCGGGAGGAGTAGGAGTACCTAGAGATCTACAAGTTGAAGTGGCATGGCCGTTGGAGCAGACGAGTTCTGGACTGAAGACCGTGTCTTGGCAAGCGTAGCGTAGGACGCCCTCCGGCCCGATGGCCCGACGACTTGCTAAAGGTCGCTAGTGGAGGCTAGATGATAAAAGAGGAGGATGGGGATATCTGGCGCAAAATGGGGGAGACATAGGTCTAGATCATAGGTCCTGTATAGTACAGGGGACTGCAATATGTTGAAGAGAGGTGGTAGACTCGGTATATCTTTTCGTGAAATAGGAGTGTTTTGAACTTTTGTGTTTCGGGATGAGGGCGATGTAGCTAGTAAAATTAGCGGGTATAAGATACATACCTAACATCTGCTGTCTCAGGAGACGAGCGCAAGGCAGAAACTAATGACTACATTTACTCTTATAATGAATTTCACGTGTTCCTGTTCTTAGCAGGAAGTACTTATAGTGTTCGGTAAAAATATTTTTTCAACAAAACAGTTGAACGTTTTTTTTTCAATTAGTATTTCTCCTTCATTTGAAAAAACATTTCTTCTCCGTTTATTCGATTTGAAGTAAAATTCTAATTTGAAGTTTGGAAAAACCGCCATTTGTTATTGTATTGAGAATACAATTGTTTTTCACGACATGAACCAATTATTATACAAGGATTTCCAACGCTGCTGCGGGCTAAGATTGGTAACAGTTCTGGACCAAAAACGTCAGTTGACAACTCACTCTCTAGCAATCTGAGAGGGTGTCTTGACGATTTCTTCTTCAGGCTCAACAACCTCCACGGGCGCCTTCTTTCCTTTATCATCCTTCTTCTTATCCTTTGCTTTATCTTCTTCTTTTTCCTTTTTGTCTGCTGCATCACCGGCAGCGGCCACTCTGGAATCAACAAGAGAAGCGTAAGTTGAATACGGTAATCTTTTTCTAAATAAATGACGGCTCAGGGAATAAGTCGAAAACAAATATGTGTACAGAGCGTCGGTGGCTCAATGGTGTGGACTGTCGCCTTCCTACCGGGAGGGCTGAGCTTCAAATCCCGACACGTACCAATGTGTTTTCGAATTTTCGAAGATATATGTACGTTATCCGACGCTCTTACGGTGAAGGAAAACATCGTGAGGAAACCTTCATGCACGCCTGCGAAGAGATTCAAAGGTTGTGCGGGAAGTCGTCCAACCCGCACTAAGACCGTGTGAACGACTAAGGCCTATACACCCTATACGGGTAGGCTCGTGTCCCTCGGTGGGGACGTTTAATGAGCTGATGATTATGAAATATTTGTACGACTACCGAATGTGTTTGCTACTTTAAAATGTTTAATAATTTTTCCGACGCTCTTACGGCGACGGAAAACATCGCGAGGAAACCTGCGCACGCCTGCGTTAAGAGTGAAGCCTGTATTATGGGTACCAAACAACGGATAACTATACAAAAATACTTTTTTTTGTAATACATACATACTATACATAGAAAACAACCAGACCAATACAAACAGACATGTTCATGCGCACAAATGTTTATACTGCCCGGGGATCGAACCGGGAACCCTTGGTGTAGAAGCCGACGTCTGAACCGCTACACCAAATGGGTCGCCGTTTATTAGTTATTGGTATCATTCAATGCTGCGCTGTCATGGTCCGGCGTATCACTTATCTGATAAGCGTCCTGTACTCATAAAAAACAATGATTGGAGTTGCTATAAAATTAAAAAAAAGATAATGCAAGTAAGCACAAGCCGGATTCCCTATCCAATGATAATAGTAATTATTAAAAAAAAAACTTACACCATCGCACGACTTTTGTTCGGATATTTCTCACCAGCATAACCGCTCGCTATTGGCGAAGACATTTTCAGGGTTACCTAAGAAGACAAAAAACTTACGTATTTTTCCTAGAAGGCGCAGTTGCTAATGTAGATTTCCTTTCAGCCATTTTCACTCTTATTTAACCGCAAACAGTTTTACTATGTCCTAAGAAAAGAGAGTACCAATTATACTTTGCGATATCGTATACAAATAAACATCAAATTTGATGTGCCATAAATTGACGACCCATTTGGTGTTGCGGTTGAGAGGTCGGCTGCAACACCAAGGGTTCCGGGTTCGATCCCCGGGCAGTACAAACATTTGTGTGCATGAACATGTCTGTTTTAATGGTCTGGGTGTTTTCTATGTATAATATGTATTTAGCAAAAAAAATGAATATAAGTATATTTATCCGTTGTTTAGTACCCATAATACAGGCTTCACGCTTAACTTGGGTCTAGATGGCGCTGTGTGAATGTCAGTGGATACTTATTTATTTAAATTATATTTAAAATCCACTGCTGGACATAGATCCTCTCCATCCGGAAACCGCACGAAGACGGACAGTTCGGACGAGACAGTAGGTGTTCCATTGTCCTGGAACCACAGTCGGAAATATTGCTTGTGGAATAACCCCATCTTGGCAGTGGCTGGTCACGTATGTCGCAGAACCGATGGCCGTTGGAGCAGACGAGTTCTGGAGTGGAGACCGCGTCTTGGCAAGCGTAGCGTAGGACACCCTCCGGCCCGATGGACGACGTCTTGCGAAAGGTCGCTGGTGGAAGCTGGATGAGAAAAGCGGAGGACCGGGATGTCTGGCGCAAAGTGGGGGAGACCTATGTCCAGCTGTGGACTGCGATAGGTCGAAGAGAGAGAGAGAGACCCGATTTTCACGGCGCATATAAATCAATAGTACTATGAATCATCATCATCATTACAACCTAGAACGTCCACTGCTCAACGAAGGCCTCCCCTAATGATTTCCACGCGGACCGATCCCTTGCAGTTGACATCCATCTGCTACCCACCACCTTAACCAGGTCATCAGTTCATCTGGTTGGGGGTCGACAAACGCTTCGATTTCCGGTACGCGGACGCCACTCGGGAACCCTTCCGCCCCATCGGCCATCGGTTCCACGCACTATGTGCCCTGCCCACTGCCACTTCAACTTGCTAATCCTGTGGGCTATGTCGGTCACTCTATTTCTAGTTTAACTATGAATAGAATGCGCAAAGGCAGATGACCGTCCGGAGGCAGCTCTTCAAACGGGGATGTCACCTGTAAACCTTTTTAACTAACAGGGGCAGAGATATTGACAACTACCATCATCATAGAGAAAATGTTTAAATAAAAAGCTTCTCTTTTCAATGTTTTTATAACTCCAAGGCTCCATGGTACAGTGGCTAAGTTCGCCCAAGTCAAGCAATTATCGTGAAGGTCTTCCATTGGGTCGTTGACCGAAACATTATCTCGGATCTCTTCGTGCTTCAGGAGAGATCGGTTTGGACCCCAAGAGTTTTATGCTAGGAACCCTTGTATTCCATAACTTTTACCCTCGTGATTTAATCATTACGAGTACGAGGCAGTGGTTTAAACTTTTTTAAGTTACCACCTTAATTTTAACCTATAATCACTCATAAATAAGATGTTTCAAAACCCTACAATCATTTTTAGTGTAAAAATGTAGGCCCGTATTCAAGAACGAGACTCAGCGTTAATCCTAACTAAAATTGCGCTATATACGATAAAGAAAAGTAGCGTCATCCATCCTTACGTGGTAGACATTCCACATATCCGCACAGCCCGCTATGGTGCCTCATTCTTAATGCGCACCGCAAGGGAATGTAACTCTTTGCCTGCTCATGTGTTTCCCGATCATTACAACCTGGCCGTCTTCAAGGCAAGACTTAATAGGCTGTTTATGATCCATGTTTAATGATCCATCCTAGGCCGCATCATCACTTACCATCAGGTGAGATGGCGGTCAAATGTCTGCCTTTAGGTGATAAAAATACCCTTTAGTTAGAAAGTAAAAGCTGCTTTTGTCTCGTTCTGGAATACAGGCCTTCGTGTACTTACTTATTTACTTTATCTCACATCAGAATGCTTTGAGAAAAATATTGGCTTCAGCTTCGGGAAACAAACTTTGTTCACTTAAACGTTTTAATACCTGAAAACAAAACAAATTTTGTGATAAACATCGTACGGGCATTGCATGTGTCATGAAGCATGGAATCGTCTTTCTTTTCGGACAATCAGGTGATTATAACTACAATCATCATCAGCTCATTAAACGTCCCCATCGAGGGGCACGAGCCTTCCCGTATAGGGTGTATAGGCCTTGGTCGTCTACGCGGGCCCAGTGCGGATTGGCCGACTTCACGCACAACCTTTGATTCTCTTCGCTGGCGTGCGCAAGTTACCTCACGATGTTTTCCTTCACCGTAAGAGCGTCAGATAACGTACATATAATTTCGAAAATTCGAAAATATTGGTACGTGGCGGGATTTGATCCTCAGCCCTCCCGGTAGGAATGCAATAGTCCACACCATTGACCATTAAGCTACCTGCAATGTCCTAACCAAATTGAGAAAAACCGCACAAAGTCAATTTTCACTGTGCTGTTTCCCCTGGGATTTGAACCCGTGACCGTCGGATCACGCAGCGATCTAAATCCAACGCCGTTACCACGGAGGAAGTCTTGAGGGAAGTGAGAGGATAAATTTATACATTTCAGTAACAGTACCTATTTATCCACTAAGCTACTGTTTGTAGGTGTACCGAACTAGGTCCCGGATTTTTTACCTTGAACTTATTTAAGTTTCAAAATATGAATTCAACTATACGGACTCTACATAACATAATAGTATCATGAGAATTACCTTATTTTCGTTTTACAATTTTTTTTGGATTTTATTTTGTTTTTTTACACAAATAAATGCCACATCGCATGACGCATGTTGGTTGATTTTTGTTTTTCGCAAAACATCTCGGTGACTGCGTAATATGTCAAAATTCGATTTTTCCAAATAGGAATAAAATTTTGAAAGCAATATATATACCTCTTTAGTAAAATATTAAATATTATATTTGGTGTATCCGAACATATTTCTACGGTGACGTCTGTTGACTGACACGTCAACGCTAAGATGACGTTAGACGTATGACATTTAATTTACTTTCATTTTGCTCAAACCAACACTTTGTTATTTTCTATTTCTCCATAGAAAAATATGTTTTGACAGTGATTTAAATAAATAAAATGGTTGACGAAGGCACCAGAAAGACCCTGAGCAGCATTCCCTTGCTTCAGACAAAGGCTGGTCCCCGAGATAAAGAATTATGGGTGAATAGATTAAAGGAAGAATATCAGGCTCTAATTAAGGTAAACTAACTTAAAACTATACACATTTTAATGATAATTTTGAATTTATTTATACCTCAGTCAATAATTGTACTGCATTAATCTATAAATGTAAAAATTGGTCTGGTTTTTAAAAACAGAATTTTTAACTTCACCTATGTGGAAACCTGCATAATATTTAATAAAGGATTTGTACTTTGTTTTACAATGCTCAAATTAATGTACAATAGAATTTACACAGATGTCAGCTTATAAATCGCCATATAGCCTCTGATATTTAAAGATTTAAAATGTAATTATATTTTATGTACCTATTACATTTGTTGACATAAGTGTTTATATTCCCAGTATGTACAAAACAACAAAGCGGCAGATAACGACTGGTTCCGTTTGGAATCTGACAAAACGGGCACAAAATGGTTTGGCAAATGTTGGTTTGTGCATAACCTTTTGAAGTATGAGTTCGATTTAGAATTTGATGTAAGTACTAGCATTCTATTATATTAATTGATTGGTAAATTGGGTAGTTAATGTAATGTATTGTCTATTTACTTAAAATATATTGTTGACTATTTTCATGAAAAGAAAAGAAAGAATGAAAAAACATCTTTATTCAAATAAATCTGTTACAGATACTTTTGAATCGTCAATTGTTATTATTATCATATTTTTGTGACTCTACCACTGGTTCGGAATAATTAGTATCTTCGAGAAGAGCCGGCAAGAAACTTGAGTTACATGTTTCAAGATGTAATGTAAAGTTCAGAAATAAAGGCTATTAGAACTATCATTCTCTGACATAGCTTAATGTATTAAGCTCTTAGATGAACAATAAACTAACTAAATGCACAAACAAAAAGAAATATCAAAAGCCTTTGTACAAAGAAAACGCTGTTCTCATTTATAACCTATGACTGCAATGTGCAAATATTTCAAATAATTTTAACATATTCTCTTGAAAACAGGGACCAAGTTCTTTTGTCGACCGTTGCATTTTTCTGCTAGAACTTCCTGCCAGTTTCAGCCTCATTTACTATCTTGGGAGCCAGGGCTATGTTGAAATGTACTACGACCCTTCCGTGTTGCAGTTGATGTCTCAACCGCAATATGGGTTACAGGTGCAATCCACGGGCAGTACAAACATTTGTGTGCATGAACACGTCTGTTTGTAATGGTCTAGGTGTTTTCTATGTATAATATGTATGTATTTATAAAAAATATATAAGTATGTTCTTTAGTACCCATAATACAGGTTTCACACTAACTTGGAGCTAGATGGCACTGTGTGAATGTCAGTAGATATTTATTTATTTACTATTGTATTAAATTAAATCTCCGCATGCCACTACACATATCATGCAGTGATGGAATACCCACATAGATTAAATTATTTATTTTCCAGATTCCCATAACATACCCAACAACAGCACCTGAGTTAGCCCTCCCAGGACTCGACGGGAAAACGGCCAAGATGTACAGAGGTGGTAAAATATGCCTGACTGACCACTTCAAGCCGCTATGGGCTAGGAATGTGCCCAAGTTTGGGATAGCACACGCTATGGCATTGGGAGTAAGTATTGATTTTTGATTTTGTAAGATAAATTTCAATTACATTCGCTCTAAATTATAATTATTATTACTTACTTAATAAAGTTCTCAACTAACATAAAAGAGAAGAGGAAGTTACTGAAAACCAGCGCTGACTAGGTGCTTGTCACCTGGGCCAGTGACAGCTGAGGTGCTTCCTTTGCTATCATCATTAACTATACATCCATACTAATATTATAAATGTGAAAGTAGCATATATATTTGAAAATGGACTCCAAAACCTTTGAACATGGGCCGGGGATTCCTATGTATAGTGATATATATGTATACACATATTTTTTTTACAAGTTTAAACATTTTACAAGGTAGAAAGCTAAAAATAAGTATGATGGCTATTTGTCACGAACAATAAATCTTGCATATTGAAGTTTTTGCAAATCGGCCCTTAAAGCCTTAAAAAGGGGTAATTTATATTTGACTTTTCTCAGTTTTTAAAGTGAAAAGCAAAAAAATTGGTATGCGAAGCGAAAAAGAAGAAGAAGCAGCAGTGATGCAGTATTAAAATTATTCTGTTTTCGTTACCAGGAAAGTGGACCCATGTTATCCCGAATTTAACGCGAGCGAAGCCGCGGGCAAAAGCTAGTATTGTTATAAACCAAACATTGTATGAATGTAAAATTATGAGAGCAATAAACAATTATTATTTTTATGTTATAAGTGTACAGGACGGTCTGGACAATCACCTGATGGTAAGCGATACGCCTGACCATGACAGAGCGGCATTGAAGGTGACCAACAACTGATAAACAGTTATTATTCTCCGTTAATGCCGCACTGCGCTCGAAAGCAGAGACAACAAATGTTAGGTCTCTTATACCCGATAATTTTATCAGCTGCAGTGCCCTCATCTCGAAACACAAAAGTGCATAACACTGTTTAACGGGATGATATCTGGCACTGTGGTGGTACCTACCTAGACGACTCAGTATTGAGTCTACCACCTAGTAAAATTATTTTAACCATTACAGTATTCTGCAAGAATTAAAGCTTTCTCCGGGTACTCTTGGTAGGTCGGTCTATCAAGACCAGAAAGTGCCCTATGCTACGTGTTTTCTATGTATAATATTTAGGTATTTACAAATGAAATGAAATGAAATGAAATCTTTTTATTTCTGAGATTGTGGTTTACAGGATTTTCGTCAATTATGAGATCAGCACAATCTGCCATTTGTGGCGTAGAAATCTTAGTTATATCGTTTAACATGCAACACTTATAATATTTCTTTTTATAATAATCCCGTCGCTAATATAAGACTATACATTCCTCATTACTCACAATCATAAATTAAATAAAGCATAATATTATTAAAAATAAATTAACAATAAAATTACATCTCTCTTAGTCGTCAGGCATTGCAAAAAAATCATTAATTGAATAAAAACAGTTACTAATAAGCAAATTTTTTAGATTGTATTTAAAGTTACAAAATGTCATATCTCTCAGAGTTTTTGGCAGCTTATTATATATTTTAATAGCATTGCAGTATACATTATTGGCACATAATTTTATCCTGGTAAGTGGCAAATATAATTTACTTTTATCCCTTCTTTCTCTGTTACCACCAAGTACATCACTGTTAAGAGGAAAGTAATGTGGGTGTCTTTTTACAAATAAACAAATGTCAAATATATATTGGCATGGCAGAGGCATAATTTTAAGCTCTTTAAATAATGGCATACAATGGGCTTGGTATTCAGCACCATATAGCGCTCGTATACATTTTTTTTGTGCCCTGAACACTCTAATTACATCTACTGAGTGACCCCAAATTATGAGACCATATCTAATAATTGAGGACACATAACCATGGTAAGCGAGTAAGGCAGTCTCTTGAGAAGCTGTTAACTTGAGCCGGCGTAGGGCAAATACGAATTTATCTAATTTTATACAAAGTTGGTTAATATGCTCTTTCCAGTTAAGGTGTTCGTCCAATGTGATGCCTAAGAATGTGGCATGGCGTGTCGGCTTGATATGCGTACCTTTATTGATTATGTCAATCGTTGTTTCTTTGCTATTGTAGGGTCTAAAATGTATTGCTTTGGTTTTGTCAAGGTTTACTTTAAGTCCATTTCGTTGCATCCACTCAATAACGCTATTCAGATCTTCATTGATTGATGTTTGTAACATATCTGAATTTTTCGATTTTACGACTATTGTGGTATCGTCAGCAAAAAAATACACTCTTGCTTTAAAGATTTAGGAAGGTCATTGATATACAGTAAGAACAGGACAGGACCTAGGATGCTACCTTGCGGTACGCCCGAAAAATTTTACTTATTTCAGTGTACTGATAGCGCTCGAATAAGTAACTTTGAATCCAATTCAAGGCTTTACCTCTAATTCCATAATTTTGCAATTTTGAGAGGAGTCTGGAGTGTGAAACATAATCAAACGCCTTGCTCATATCAAGAAATAGCACTGCGACTGATATCTTTTCATTTAAAGCCTCTGTTATTGATTTAATTAAAGAGAAACATGCGTGAGTTGTAGAAACACCTTTTCTAAAGCCGAACTGATTTGAAATGATTACATCGTGTTTATTCAAAAAACTAAGTAGTCTCATCAGCATGGCCTTTTCGAATATCTTTGAGATAATTGGTATTAATGTGATAGGTCTATAATTTTCCATGTTCGTAGCATCCCCTTTTTTGAATATAGGTTTGACTACAGATAATTTAAGTCTATCTGGGAAAGTACCCTGCTCAAATGAAAGATTAATTATATAGACCAGCGGGGACGCTAAGCCATCGCAACATAATTTTATAATTGCGGTACTTATTTCGTCATATCCAACAGAAATAGTATTATTAAGAGATTTGATAATTTTTTTAACCTCATCAACTGTGATCGGTGATAGAAATATGGTGTTTAAGATATCGCCAGTATTCATATTACTGTTCGTTTCATCCATGTCAATATTATTATTATCAGTAGCCAAATCAACAAAATAATCGTTAAATAATCGAGAGATGTCACACGGTTTATTGTATACAATGTCATTCTTAATAATAGTTTGTGTGTCATATTTATTTCCGGTCTTATTAATGTTGTTTTTAATCACATCCCAAGACGCTTTACACTTATTTTTAGATAAAGTGATGTATTTCTCATTATTAAGTTGATGCGATTTTTGAATGCTTCTCTTTAATATTCTAGTGTATTTTTTATATAATTTACTGTTGTATTTTTTGTTATTTGGATCTTTTTGATATTTGAGATATAATGATCTTTTTTTCACACAACACTTTTTTAAGCCTTTAGTAATCCACTTACTATTATTAGGCTTAATATTAACTTTTACACGTACAAATGGAAAGCAAAGGTCAAAAAACAATAAAAGTATGTCGTGAAATTTTTCAAAAGATTTGTTGCAGTCACTTTCCTCATAGACATCACTAAATGATAAAGATGTAATGCATTCATGAAACTTTTTTTTATTCTCTTTACTAAAATCGCGTCGATTTTCAAACCACTGTTGTTTTCGATTGCTGTAATTGCCTATTTTTGGTATAGAATGTTATGCTTTGCCCAGTCTCATGTTCTGACAATGCTAGATGGTGAATGTTACTTTTAACGTTTATATTACCTATGTTACTAGCTATTTGATCTATACTGGACGTTTTTCTAGTGGTGTAGTAATGTGAAAATACAAATTGTGGTTCAGTAGAATCGCTTCCAGTTCCAAAAAAATATATGTAAGTAGTATGTAGGGAGCGTCGGTGGCTCAATGGTGTGGACTGTCGCCTTCCTACCGGGAGGGCTTAGGTTCAAGCCCCGACACGTACCAATGTGATTTCGAATTTTCGAAATTATATGTACGTTATCCGACGCTCTTACGGTGAAGGAAAACATCGTGAGGAAACCTTCATGCACGCCTGCGAAGAGATTCAAAGGTTGTGTGTGAAGTCGTCCAATATGCACTGGGCCCGCGTGGACGACTAAGGCCTAATCACCCTATACGGGTAGGCTCGTGCCCCTCGGTGGGGACGTTTAATGAGCTGATGATGATGATTTCAAAATCAGTCATTTCATGGTTTTTTGTCCGGGAGGTAAAAGCCCGGTTTCTGTGCCACCACTTAGGTTAAAAAGTCGTAATGAGCTGATGATGATGATGATTTTTGTTCGCAGTTAGGACCATGGTTGGCAGTGGAAATACCGGATTTGATTGAAAAAGGTATAATTAAATACCAGGAGAAAACTGAAGCAGCTAAATGAATGGACGGACAATACAAAAATGTACATAATTTCGCTTTTCAAATATATATATTTGTAATTTTTATGTCTTTTAATTAAATAGTAGCAAGTGTCTTCTCAGGTTTAATATTTCGATTAGCTTGTATTATGTATCTATTTATTTGTTTTCTTTAAAACGAAACTACGCATCTTATTTTTTTTCTTTAAAACGATTGTGGTAGTTGTGTTAGTATTGCCAGATACAAGATATTTGCGGACCGTAGAGGCGCGAGACCCCATGGTTGGAAAAGTCGTTATTTTTCAAAAAGGCTTTTTTTTTTCGGAATGACTTATTGCTGTTGGCCGCAGGTGGCCTTCACAGCTTCACCGGACAATTGGCGAGCGCAGATGGCTCTCAGCCCAAAAATTTATGCAACGGGCCTAAGGGGTCCCAGAGTGGGACGCAAACCTCGGCTTAGGGCGTTGCTGGGGGGAGGGCTAGGTAACCTAGTATACGTTAGGGAGAAAACGACCGGCACGTGCCGGTATCGTGAATAGGGACTGGTCGAACCTACAGGGATTCGCGGCGAAGGCCCCCGCCGGCGGGACGGAATCTCGGTCTTGATGTGTTACGTGTGTTCTGAAGCAATTAAGATGCTTTACGCTTTTTGTCTGTCGCAATGGCAACAGTGATCGGATCATGGCAACAGTGATCGGATCATGGCAACAGTGATCGGATCATTTTCAAAAAGGCATTGAATGGGTTGTGGCGTCGGTTAGGGTTCCGTAACCAAATGGCAAAAAAACGGAACCCTTATAGATTCGTCAAGTCTGTCTATCCGTCCGTCCGAATAACACAACCCCTTTTCACCAAAACTATAAGCTCTTCACTATTCAAACTTTGTAGTATATGTATTTGTGAACCGCTATTAGGTTTAATAAGAAATATGTAAAAAAAATATTTTGGGGTTCCCTATACATACAACTAACTCAAAATTTTTCCATCGAATCCCCAAATTAGAGGAGGGGAGGGGGGACAAAATTTTTTCAACTTTGGAAGTGTCTCGCGCGCCAACTATTAATTTATAAAAAAATTATATAAGAAACCTCAATATAAATTTTCAAGCTCTACACATTGATACCCCACACGGGGGGGTTCGATGAAAAAAAAATTTTTGAGTTTCTGTTCAATGTATGGGGAACCCCAAAATTTATTATTATTTTTTCAAGTTTCTTGTCAAAACCTAATAGCGGTTAACATAATACATATACTTACAAAGTTTGAATAGTGTGTTTATAGTTTCGGAGAAAAAATGGTGTGACATACGGACGGACAGACAGACAGACATGACGAATCTATAAGGGTTCCGTTTTTTGCCATTTGGCTACGGAAGCCAAAAGGACGAGGTGGAATTTAGATGTGACTTATTTTTTTCAAGGTAGGAGCTAAATAATAAATATCATTGTTCTCTTCATCCTATCGCAGTCCACTGGCGGACATATATCTCCTTTGTTACGCCAGATATCCCGGTCTGCTTTTCTCATCCATCCTCCACCAGCGACCTTTCGCAAGCGGTCGGGCCGGAGGGCGTCCCACGCTACGCTTTCCAAGACGCGGTCTTCACTCCAGAACTCGTCTGCTCCAACGGACCGAGGTTCTGCGATTCATATCTACAGCAATAATGGTATAATATTGTTTTCACAACCAGGAAAGGAAAGACGTCGGTGGCTCAATGGTGTGGACTGTCACCCTCCTACCGGGAGGGCTGTGCTTCAAAACTCGCCACGTACCAATGTGTTTTCGAAAATAAATGTACGTTATCCGACGCTCTTACGGTGAAGGAAAACATCGTGAGGAAACCTGCGCACGCCTGCGAAGACATTCAAAGGTTGCGCGATAAGTCGTCCAATCCGCACTGGGTCCGCGTGGACGACTAAGGCCTAATCAACCCTATACAAGTAGGCTCGTGCCCCTCAGTCTTGTGCCCTCGGTGGAGAAGAATGAGCTGATGATGATGAACCAGGAAAGGGGAACCGTGCTCGAAGCCGCGCGCAAAAGCTAGTTTTAAATAAATATTTCACGATAACACGTTATAGGATTTATTGCAATACAGTTTTATAGTCGTGCGACAGAAGAAAACAAATTATATTGGATAAAACTGTGTCGCTTTATAGCAAAAATGTTTCCATTTCAACAAAAGTAAGAAAACATTTTCTTAAAAACAATATTTTAAGAGTGTTTGATTAAGGTTACATAAAATATCCACTTTTAAATCACCAAGGTACAATAAATAATTTAAAATATTTATCTGATTTAGTAATAGATGATATGGTTATATTAATTATAAAAAAATAGGTACATTGCGTAGCGTAGGACGCCCTCCGGCCCGATGGACCGACGACTTGCGAAAGGTCGCTGGTGGAGGCTGGATGAGGAAAGCGGAGGAGCGGGATATCTGGCGCGAAATGGGGGAGACCTATGTCCAGCAGTGGACTGCGATAGGTTGAATAGGATAGGTACATTGCTAATATGTTATTTCTTGTTTAGTACCCATTCTACAAGCTTCTCGGTTAAATTCTGTCTTTTTTTAGGGTTCCGTAACCAAATGGCAAAAAAACGGAACCCTTATAGATTCGTCATGTCTGTCTGTCCGTCCGTATGTCACACCCTTTTTTCTCCGAAACTATAAACACTACACTATTCAAACTTTGTAAGTACATGTATTCTGTGAACCGCTATTAGGTTTTGACAAGAAACTTGAAAAATAATTAATATATTTTGGGGTTCCCCATACATTGAACTGAAACTCAAATATTTTTTTTTATCGTACCCCCTCGTGTGGGTATCAATGTGCAGAGCTTGAAAAATAATAAAGAGGTTTCTAATATATTTTTTTTAACAATCATATAGTTTGCGCGAGAGTCACTTCCAAAGTTGAAAAAATTGTGTTCCTCCCCCCCCCTCTAATTTCTAAACTATGGGGTTGATAAAATCGAAAAAAAATGTGTTGACTGTGGTCAAAATGGCGCGATGGCGCTGTAAATGTGAGTGAATATTAATTCATCAATTATATTAATTCTTTATCACTTTTCAGCTATTTCTTGATAGTTCTTTGGATAGCGACTTTGATGACGTTGTCTTTAGTTGTTTCCATTCCAATGGTAAGTTTTTAGTTATTTGTCGTAATGCTAAGTTAACATGTATACAAGTATAAAAAATACTAATTATCTGTGCATACTGTTAGACGGAAACGAAAAGACCAACGCTACCCATCCCTAATCAATTGAAGAGTGATGTCACGTCACTATTTATTTCACTTGACATTAGCATTGTACGCGGGAAATTTCTATGCGGGAAGTCTTAAATGCCATAATGTAACACTAAGATTTAATCTTCAAATGAATGTTGTTTAAACTTAAAGAATCATTTAATAATACTCATCGTCTAAAATTTATTAGGAAATACGCTGATGATGATGATGCTGATAATTTATTAATTGAAGGGTATTTTTTTATTAATGCACTGATTAACTTTGTTTTTAGCCACAAGTGAGTAATTATTTTGTCACATTCATTAACTTTCAAAGCTATACACTCTTCAATAAAACACTTAAAACTTTGCTTCTAAATTAAAGTTATTATTATAATATGGGTGATAAAATTATTTTTCCTGCTGTGGAATCGATGGACTTCTTAATAATAGAAACTTTGGTAAAATAATGAACCCGTCAACATTTCAGCACCGAGTTATCACAGTTCTAAAAACACATTATTGGTCTTACCCAAGAAACTTAAATAATAGTTTTTTTTCATCTCAAGCTACCGGGAGGGCTGAGGTTCAATTCCCGACACGTACCAATGTGTTTGAGAATTTTCAAAAATATATGTACGTTATCCGACGCTCTTACGGCGAAGGAAAACATCTTGAGGAAACCTTGCACGCCTGCGAAGAGATTGGACATATCACACCTTTCAGATTATAGGGGCACAATTCGAAAAACATGATTGTTGGGAAAACGCGTTTGAAGATTCTTGAGCGCTTCTGTTCTCACAAAATCAGTTATAAATAAATTAAAACATTAATTGCAAAATAATAGATTACTATAAGTGTATGTCCGTAGGTTATGAATTACTTATCGGATATTAAGTTTATGCCAGCATTATTAAAAGGACACACTACTCGGAAATATGAAAAAGGCATAAACTAAATTTTCGCGGCTTCATTGCACTTTTTGACTCTTTATATCAAGAGCATCATGTAGATGTGTTGATTTTGGGCCCGTATATAAGTAAAACCCAAAATCGCTAATTTTTTTAAGTGTGCCCCTATAGTATGAAACACAGACATCGGAATAACAATTAGACCGGACGAGTCGCTCAGTTTATAAGAAGACCCAATGTCGCAATTTCAACTTACACACACATTAAAAATACTTACACTTAATAATATTCGTCATTGGTCAATGTTTACCCAATCACGGACACCTTGAACGCGGTGATCCATGCGGGAAGCGTTATATCGATAGATGTCGATACTTTTCTATTACCTGCACGAAGATTCAAAATAAAATCCTACTGTTAATTTTGGGTTACGTGAAATAAATGTTAATTTTAAATGAAATATATTATTGTGTATTAATAATGTTGAGGAACTTTATAATATTATTAAACAATATTATTAGCCGCGTAGCTTTATCATTTTATTAGAACTATAATTATCGATCGACGTATGTATATCATATCATCGCTAAAAATCAATACAGCGAAAGTAAATTTTAATTACATTTCAAGAGATAATGTTTAGAATGAAAACATATTTTTTTAAATAGCAAACCCAATGCAGATACGAGTATGTACGAGTAGATATGGTAAAATTAACATAAATATTTGTCTTGTAAAGGGTTACTTATTCCATGTTATAATAAACGTAAAACTTACAACGCTGATCTTCTGGGAACCTTAAATATTAGATACTATTACTATAGAATAGCTTCAGAAAAGGGAAGACATAATATAATGATAAATGTTAAAAAGTTATGTAATAAATCACTATTTGTTCATTATTTTATAAAATCCTTACAACCACATTCACAAATAAAAAATGGCCGTGGCGTGTTCACAGTCACCATTGATAAAAAGCCAATAGCCATCGTGATTCTTATCAACTTTGTTCGCTTATTATGTACTTATGTTTTTAAACAAACTTAAATATCGAATAAAAGATATAAAATAACTTATATAAATAAATAGCCTCAAAATATTTCTTAAATACTATTAGTAGAATCGAGGATATAAAAAATACAAACGTAAAATAATAAACAAAAACCTTCCGCTTCCATACAAGACTGCATACGAATATATCGATAGGTGGGTCGATACCAACGGACGCGGTCAGGGGCCGTACTACCGAATAATGGTTCTAGTGGAACACGAGTAATGTTCGCTAACCATTGCGCGCATATTATGAATTGCGAACCGACGAACAGTTAGCACAGCCGCATTGTAATACTACCGAGATCGTTACAAAGAATTTACAGTGATATGTTTTCATGAATAAAAAACGGACGATTCGTTTAAATATCCTTTTTTAATTATATAAATCAAAGTTTTCGGTTCTTACCTGTGAAAAGTTATTCCATTATTTGCTAAATTTACTAAATCACTGCGATGATGGCATGTTACTATTGCACAGGACGGCATTTTGGAAAATAAACGTATTTTCTTCTAAAATGCGTGCGTCTGGACGCGACTTACACAGAGCGTAAACTGGCAGCCAGTGTATGCTCGTTGAGCTTACATTTGTCGCGCTTAAAAACGCGGCTTGCCCCATCTCCTGTATTGGGAAATCTGTGGTATGAAAGGTGCGATATGTCTCCCCCATTCTGTGCCAGATTCCTCCGCTTTCCTCATTCAGCCTTCACCAGCGACCTTTCGCGAGCCGTCGGTCCCTCGATCCGGGCGAACTACGGTACGCTTGCCAACGGCCATCGGTTATGCGACAATAAATGTGATAATAATTCTTTTTCTGAAATTTCCAGACACCGGATGCTGTAAGTAAATGTGAATTCTTTTACCAGTTATGACATACGGAAGGGGAACGTGGTCGCTCACTAAGGGCCTCTTGAATAGGCTCAAGGTTGCTCAGCGTGCTATGGAGAGGGCTATGTTAGGTGTCTCCCTACGCGATAAAATCCGAAACGAAGATATCCGTAGGAGAACTAGGGTGACCGACATAGCCCAGAGGATTAGCAAGTTGAAGTGGCAGTGGGCAGGGCACAGAGTGCGTAGAACCGATGGCCGATGGGGCGGAATGGTTCTCGAAGGTCCGCGTAACGGAAAACGAAGGCCGACCCCTGACCACATGGACGGATGACCTGGTTAAGGTGGCGGGTAGCAGATGGATGTCAACTGCTAGGGATCGGCCGCGTGGAAATCATAAGAGGAGGCCTTCGTTCAGTAGTGGACATATTTGGCTGTAATGATGATGATCGCTGGTGATGATGAAGTAAATATAATAAATATCCGCTGACACAGCGCCATCTTGCCCCAAACTATGCAATAACCTGTAATACGGGTACTAAACAATAAGAAACATGTATTTCTGTCATTATGACATGTAGCGAGCGCGTGATGCTTATAGACGAAAGTATCTAAGCAATCCATCGTACCCACAGATTTCCTAATACAGGAGATGGGGCAAGCCGCGTTTAAAGTGCGACAACTGTAAGCTCAACGAGCATACACTGGCTGCCAGTTTACGCTCTGTGAGACGAGTCAAGACGCACGAATATTAGAAGAAATTACCGTTTTTTTCCAAAATGCCATCCTGTGCAATTGTAACATGACATCATCGCAATGAATCAGTAAATTTACCAAGAAATATAATAACTTTTCACAGGTAACTGGGACTGCCTATAAACTTGGCGGCTTGTCCAGTCTAATTGTATATTCTGATGTCTGTGATCCTACCCATGCTGATATACCGAGCAATGCCTTGTAGGGATAAGATTAGAAATGATTTTATCCGTAAGAGAACTAAAGTTACAGACAAAGCCCGCCGGATCAGCAAGTTATTAAAGTTTTTTTATTTCACAACAAACTTAAAATTAAAAACAATTACAGGCGAAAATGTTGAACATGCATTTATTAAAAAACATTTACTGTGGAAGACTGGAGCCTGAACTGGACGTACAGTCTATATGTCTGGTCTTAACACATACCACAATTTCGTCATCTTTCGAACGACGTAATTGTGGAATCAGTTGTTGCCGGAGATATTTCCTGAGTGATACGACCTGGCGACCTTCAAAAAAAGAGCGTATTCCCTGTTGAAAGGCCGGCAACGCATTTCAGTGCCCTCTGGTATTGCAAATGTACATGGGCGGCGGTGACATTTACCATCAGACGAGCCGTTTGCTCGTTTGCCTGCTATAGCACAAAAAAAAATCAATGAGTATTCGGTAACATACACTTGAGTTACTATTATTTTGCATGATTCGATCCAACAAACAATTTTACGAAAGAATCAAAAAAAAAATATCGCTGTATTTTAGAAACTTAAATGCAAGTTTGGCGTTCCAAATTACAGCAGATTACAAAAATCAAAATCAAAATCAAATTCTTTATTCAAATTAGGCTTACAAAAACTTATGAACGTCAAAAATATACAAAATATAATAAAAACAATTAAAAATACTAAACTAAAAATATGAATTTTGATGCTTTGAAAAAAAGCGCTTCAGTGGATTGGCCTGTTGAGAAAGAAGCACCCAAGAAAACTCAACAGTGTAGCCTTTTTTAAAAACAATTACTTAATGTAACAATATATCATAAACACTGAAATAGCTGAGCAATTTAAGACCAAGGATTTTTATCACATAAATATTCGTCAATAGTGTAGTACCCTTTTTTAGAAAGGTGGTTTTTTATTCTAGCTTTAAACATGTGTAAAGGTAACTCGACAATATTTTGCGGTACCTTATTGAAAAACTTTATACATCTTCCTATAAAAGATTTACCTACTTTATGTAGTCTCAAGTCCGGAACAGCAAGTTTGTTTCTATTCCTAGTATTAAAATTGTGTGAGTCACAATTTTTTTTAAAGGTATGATAGTATTTACGGACGTAAATTAAATTTTCATAAATATATTGTGATGCTACAGTCATTATATTTATTTCTTTAAAAAGTTCCTTAAGAGAGTCACGGGGTCTAAGGTTGTAGATAAAACGAATAGCTCTTTTTTGTAGTACAAATATTGTATTAATGTCGGCAGCTGAACCCCACAACAGTAGACCATATGACATGACACTATGAAAATAACTGAAATAAACCAATCTTGCTGTTTCTACATCTGTCAAAAGCCTTATCTTCCTAACAGCATAAGCTGCCGAGCTAAGTCTACCAGCCAGTGATTCAATGTGAGGCCCCCATTGTAACTTTGAATCTAAAGTTATACCAAGAAATGCAGTGGAGTTTACAAGTTCCACTTGATCATTATTCAGTTATGTTGGTCTCGACCTGCCTTACATTGGGCATAGTGAATTTTATACATTTAGTTTTTTTTGCATTAAGTAAAAGATTATTAGCAGTAAACCAATGCATTACTTGAGACAGAGCTCTATTTACATCGTCAAAAGTCGCCTTACGTCTGTTAACATTAAAAATCAATGACGTATCATCAGCAAATAGAACTATATCCGAAAGACTTTTACAATAGTAAGGGAGGTCATTTATATATATTAGAAATAATAGAGGGCCTAAAATTGAACCCTGGGGTACTCCCATGCGCAAAAGGGCACCATGCGACTTTGTGCCATTAATACAGACTTTTTGAACTCTTTCAGAGAGGTAAGATTCTACAAGACTCAATGAGCATTCTGATACACCGTAATGTCTCAACTTTAATAAAAGTGTTTTATGGTCGACGCAGTCAAAAGCTTTAGACAAATCGCAAAAAACTCCTATTGCATCATGTTTGTCCTCCCAGGCATCAAAAATATGCTTAATAAGTGCAATCCCAGCATCAGTAGTATTTTTATTTTTTGTGAAGCCAAACTGTTTCTCATGTAATAATTTGTTAACGTTAAAATGTGAAAGCAACTGATTGAATATAATTTTCTCAAATATTTTACTTAATGCAGGTAAAATAGATATGGGCCTAAAGTTAGATGGATCACTTTTATCACCGGATTTAAATAATGGTATTAATTTACTGTATTTCATTAAATTTGGAAAGAGACCTTTATCTACACAAGTATTAAATATCAATGCTAGATGGGGTGCAATACTATCAATAATTACTTTTATGATATGAGTAGAAATACCCCATAGATCTTCTGTTTTTTAATATTTAATTCCTTGAAAGTTTTGGTTATTGTGTCTGGAGTTATGTGCTTAAAGCTAAAAATTTTTTTGCATTCAGAAACACTAGATGTCAAAAGAGAGCCAGCAATGGAAGAGCTTGAATTTAAAGTGCTGGTTGTTTCAATTGGAATATTGGTAAAATAATTTTCAAATACACTAGCTACTTCGAGATCCGCGCTAACAATATTATCGTTAATTTTAATGGAGAAATTATTATCGCGACTCTTATTCTTACATGTTTCTTTGTTAATAATATTCCAAGTGGCTTTAATTTTATTACCAGAACCTATTATTTTGTTACGCAAATAGATCGACTTGGCTGTGTGACAAACTTTTTTTAAAATTTTTGAATAATTTCTAACAAAGGCAATAATATTGGAT
>PQWD01003157.1:87144-127553 GCA_019425675.1 Leucinodes orbonalis
ACATAGTTCGCGAAATATCTAGAACATGCTAGACTCTTTGCTATTTGACAAATCGCATGTCATACTCTATGGTGGACTAACGTCTCATATTAGCCGCCATATTTAATGTCATTTTAATGACGTCAATTCGTAACAGTATTTTATTACAGACTACTTCTGCTACGGTTGGTGTATTAATTTTATTGATCTCACACACACATACGCACTCACACACGCTTACACAAACGTGCGCACATACATTGTATACCAATAATAGCTAAATATAGCATTCACTTAGTCTAGACTTAGTTACTAAATGTATTGTTTGAAACACATAAAAATTTCATTTCTTTTATGAAAAGATTTAAACATTAATTAAAAGTTCCATCATAAATCATAATATAGGAGTACATATTTTTGAGTAGCATTAATAAAAAAAGTATAATATGTCCAATAGTTTTGCCAAATCACAATGATGTAAAAAAATATGGATTCATAAAATTCAAAAAGATATGGCTCACAAAACAAAAAAAAATGTCCAGCATTTGTAAAATTGAAGCTCAGTTTATTCAATAAGGTACAATTATTTATTTGTTATTTTATTTTATATACAGAAAACAACTGATAAAAATAAGGTAATGTTACTAGAAGACATATATTTAACATCATCATCAGCTCACTATACGTCTCCGCCGAGGGGCACGAGCCCACAAGGGTGCCTTAGTCGTCCACGCGGGCCTAGTGCGAAATTGGACTTCACGTCCAACCATTGAATCTCATCGCAGGCGTGCGCAGGTTTCCTCACGATGTTTTCCTTCACCGTAAGAGCGTCGGATAAACGTACATATAATTTCGGAAATTCGAAGACATTGGTACGTGGCGGGTTTTGAACCTGCACCCTCCAGATCGGAAGGCAACAGTCCACACCAATGAGCCACCGACGCTATATAATATTAAAGGTAAAAAGAACAAAGAAATAAGACGATAAAATACAAAAAGATTTGTATGTGTGTCATGTGGATTTGTGTGTTTTATATTTGTTTAAGTGCACGTGTGTATAAATAGTAACATCAGCATATAACGTCCCTTTCTAGGGGCCAGGCCTTGCCATACAGCATACCTATGGTATCCGGATTATAATTAATCACTTTTCATAAGCTCATTATGTATTCAAAATCTTATTATTTTCATCATCATCAGCTCATTAAACGTCCCCACCGAGGGGCACTAGCCTACCCGTATAGGGTGATTAGGCCTTAGTCGTCCACGCGGGCCCAGTGCGGGTTGGACGACTTGACGCACTACCTTTGAATCTCATTGCAGACGTGCGCAGGTTTCCTCACGATGTTTTCCTTCACCGTAAGAGTTTTCAAATGACATGAATTTCAATTTATGGAATTTTAATAAAATGGTTTTTAATTTCAAACGTCAATAATTTAAGAAACCTTTAACATTTTATATTATTCAATTAATAAAGTTTTTGAAATACATTATTGATAATGAAATCAATTAATATAAATTTTATTTTTATTAACAGGAAATAGATCGTGCTGAGGTATGTTTTAGCTAATTCTATTTTTTTATGCTATTGCGTGCAATACAATTAAAAATCTATTGTTTGTGGAGAGATTGCACCCGTTGATCAATCGAGGTCTGACTTTGTTAACCCATTGAACGCCGGTAATCCAGACACAATAGAAAATCTATTGTGTCTGGTGCCTTAAGGCGTCATTGACGGTCAAAGGGTTAAATAATGTTCCAACAAATTACACACCGCATTCAGCTCCAATTTGAACAAAGAACTTGTACTGTGGTTACTATAATAATAATCTTTATTTTTCTCACAACAAACAAACATTGCATTAGCATCTATTATAATTTCAATGGTTACACATATTGTTTGTGCGAGACTGGAGCCTAAGCTAGGCAATACGAGTTTTCTGTTACATACGTCCATCAGGCCTCAACACTTCAAATCACCAAGGTGAACTGACGCTATGTGAATTAATAAGATGGCACTAAAAATAAAGACATTATACAAAGATAATAAACTTATAGAGCAGCGGTGAGTGTGTGTGTTAGCGAGTGCGCGTGTGTGTGTATCTGTGTGTGTGTGTGTTAAAATACTATTGTAATAATAATAATATCCATTCACAAGAAATAGAAACCCCTACAGGAAATTCAATAGATTACATAAAAACTGAAAATACATTTAAAGAAATGCTAATAAAATATACTGGTTCAGATCCAACTCTTAGACCAACCATCCCTAAACTCCAGACAACTCGTAATGTAATAAAAACTGTCAATACACTAAACATGGTAATGGAACAACATCTACAAACAAAAGAAACAGTCTCTTTCGAAGAAATACATGAAATCATATACTGTGGAGCGATGGCTACTACAACTTTACATGTCAAAAGGAAACAACAAACAAGGATACAAATAAATAACAAGACATCTAAAAAACACACTGTTGAACACGAACACGGAAGAAGCGAATAGAAAATAGGATAACTGCATTACGTAAGGAAATAGGCCAACTCACACAATACTTAAAAGGTAAACTAAACCAAAAGAACAAATTGAAACTAAACCCCAATAATAAAACTGATGATGAAATGAACGACCTACTAGATACAAAAAACAGAAACTACAAGCACATTTTAAACGATTACGCAGATTAAAAATAAGCAACCAAAGAAGACAAGACAACAATTTATTTAATGCAAATCAAAAACAATTCTACCAGAACCTAAATTCAGAAAAGATTGACATCACACAACCTCCAAATATCAATGATGTTCAGCAGTATTGGGAAAAACTGTGGTCTAAACCCGTCGAACATAATCCAAATACTCCATGGGTAAATATAGAAGAACAAGAATCCGAAAACGTAGAGGTCATGCCTGAAATAACAATAAGCAAAGAAGATGTCTTGCTAGCTATAAAGAAAACCCTCAACTGGAAAGCTCCCGGACCAGACAAAATCCAAAATTACTGGATAAAATACTTCACCACAACACACAAACATATAGCAAAACATTTGAACAATTTCATTCATAACCCACAAGAAATGCCGATCTTCTTAACTCAAGGAACTACCTATTTAAAACCAAAAGACAATGACACCACAAACCCAGCTAAATACCGACCCATAACCTGCCTTTCTACCATATACAAACTCCTTACTTCCATCTTAACTCACAAACTCAACTCACACATCACCAAATATAAAATCATACCGGAAGAACAGAAGGGCTGCAGGAAAGGTTCTAGAGGCAGGAGCAACTAGTTATTGACACAGAAATTCACCATCAAGTTAGGCAAAAAGGAATTTATACTATTCATACATTGATTACCAAAAAGCATTCGACAGTGTTCCACATTCTTGGCTTATACATGTTCTTCAAATCTATAAAGTCGACAATAAACTTATCCAATTCCTACAGCATGCTATGAATACCTGGACTACTAAACTAAACCTACGGACACCTGACAGCACATTAACGACACCACCTATTAAAATTGCTCGTGGAATTTTCCAAGGAGACTCCCTCAGTCCCCTTTGGTTCTGCCTGGCACTCAACCCTCTTTCTAGAGTGCTAAATAGAACTGGTTTCGGATACACCATAGACAGAGATAAAAATGTTAAGATCAGCCATCTTCTCTACATGGATGATATTAAACTCTATGCAGCCAATAGACAACATCTAGATCACTTATTAAAACTAACCGAAGAATTTAGCACAGACATCAGAATGACATTTGGAACCGATAAATGCAAAATTAACTGTATAGCTAAAGGCCAACATCAATGTACAGATTCATATGATTTAGAATTGCAAGACGGTATAATAGACAGCATGGAAATAAAAGATACATATAAATATTTAGGATATCAGCAAACCACATCATTAAACCACACAGACATCAAAAACACACTCAAAAACAGAAAAAGACTCAACAAGATACTCAGCACACAACTCTCAGCCAGAAACAAAATAAAAGCAATAAATACATACGCAATACCATCCTTACATACTCGTTCGGTAGTTGTAGTAGTACTTAGTTCGTAGTACTAGTTACATATGGTTACTGAGTGTTGCTTGAGGATAGAATTTAGGAATACAACTGGCGAACTGTCAGCCCCACAAGTGTTGTATAAGTCTCGAGTAGGATATGAAAAAGCCGAAAAGTGCATATTTCAGAACTGCTCTCTGGGCCCTTTCGAGTTTAATGAGGTAAGACTTAGGAGAACCACTCCAAACCACAATGCAGTAAGTTATGAGTGATGATATAAAGCGTTGTAGACTGATTTCAATAGCTCGAAGTCTGCAAAGTATCTTAACTGCCTGAAATGAACATTAACTTACGGAGTCTATTGGCCGTTAACTCTATATGGTGGCGAAAGCTTAGTTGATTATCTAGCAGCACACCAAAATATTTGATCGAATCGACACGTTGAAGAATAGTGCAGTCACAATTTGTATAAGGTTGTGAATGTGGGAGACCTAGAACAGGTCTTTGTAATTTGAGCTTGACGCATTGAGAACGTCAAGTAACTGGTCTTATTAGCATTGAGTCAAAAGATTAACTCGTAGCCAGCTAAGCACTTCGTTGAAACCCAATTGAGCATGTAGAAAAACACTATCCATGACCTCCTAAACACCAGAGTATCGTCCGCGAAAGTATTATATTGCCATTTTGTAAAGTGAGGTTTGTTAGTTAGTTTATGTAAATTAAGAAAACGTTGGACCAAGCACGCTGCCCTGAGGTACGCCATACGATACAGTTTATATCACATATTGATTTCCTAATTTGTGCGCTGAGTTTTCGGATAAATAGTTTTCGAAAATTTTAGTGAAAGTCCTCTTATACCCATTCTTTCGAGCTTCAGTAATAGGCGTGAAGTGGAAACCGTATCAAAAGCCTTGGCCAAATCTAGGAAGATAGCCAAGCACTTTTCACCAGAGTCCATGCCACTGACTATAAAATTTGTCAGTTCTAACACTGCGTCGGTGGTCGATTTGGAAGCTCGAAATCCGTATTGATTGGGAGATAGTAGGGAAAATTTTTCCAAAAACTTTACCAATGGTGAGTTAATTATACGCTCAAAGATCTTAGAAATAGATGAGAGTATATATATAGGCCTATAGTTATTTAATGACTCTCTGTCACCACCTTTGTGTATGGGAAACACAAGGGCTTTTTTAAATACAGTAGGGAAGACACCCGCCACCATATTGTAATAACTAGCTTTTGCCCGCGGCTTCGCTCGCATTAAATTCGGGATAACACGGTACTTTCATTTATCACTATACATAGGATTTCCCCTCCCTCCAACTTTAAAGGTTTCGGGGTCAATTTCAGATTTTTATTAGCAAAGATATGTTATATGAGCTTAACTTAAAAGATAGACATATCTCTCGCGGACTTTTTTGTAACTTTAACCGTTTACTCAGCGTAGCAGCGAAAGCTCCAAGTATGAAAAGATACCCCCGATTTTGAAACATTCTTCATTGCTGCTCCGCTTCTATTACTCGTAGCGTGATGATTATATAGCTATAGCCTTCCTCGAAAAGGAAACAATACTCTCATACATGACTTTTGTGTAACTTTAACGTTTACTCAGCGTACGCAGCGAAAGCTCCAAGTATGAAAAATACCCCGATTTTGAAACATTCTTCATTGCTGCTCCGCTTCTATTACTCGTAGCGTGATGATATATAGCCTATAGCCTTCCTCGATAAATAAGCTATCTAACACTGAAGAATTTTTCAAATCGAACCAGTAGTTCCTGAGATTAGCGCGTTCAAACAAACAAACAAACTCTTCAGCTTTATATATTAGTATAGATGTATAATATTATTTCACTAAACAACTGATAAACATACATAAATACCCTTTTCTTGTAAATATTATATCTACATAGAAACACCCACGCCAGTACATATAGACATGTTTGTTCATGCACACAATGTATGTAATGCCAGGGGATCGAACCTAGAATCCTTGGTGTATTAGCCGAGGTTTCAACCATTAAACAACATAGGTCGTTAATTGATGATTTAATAATAGATTACTATTTTATTTGTTCTTTTTTTCAGCTTACAGTGAGTTATTTCATGTGGTTTTATTTCTATTGATCTAAATTTCAGGCTACATTTCGGTGAGTGTGCGATGGAATTACACGCGTTAATTCCACCAGCCCCTTTTCACCATCGGGATACAAGACGGAGGCGAGCGTTCCATCCTTACGTGGTAGACATTCACACATCCGCACAGCCCGCTTTGGTGCCTCGTTCCTAATGCGCACCGCAAAGGAATGGAATTCTTTGCTCCTTATGTGTTCCCGATCACAACAACCTGGCCGTCTTCAAGGCAAGAGTGAATAGGCTGTTTCTAGGCAGGCATGATCCATCCTCGGCCGCATCATCACTTACCATCAGGTGAGATGGCGGTCAAATGTCTGCCTATAAAGGATAAAAAAAATAAATAAAAAAAGTTTAATACCTTTCGAATAAAACTTAATAAAAAATATATTGATCGTCGATAACTAAATATAAAATGTTTCCTTTTAATATTCGTAAATTATTACCATTCTTATTATCTTATTTTCACAGCTTTCTGTAAGTAGTGACATATTTTTTNACATTTAATAAAATGATAGTATAAAATCAACTAAATAACAGACAGTACAGAAAAAAATAACTTTTAAAATCTATACTAATATATAAAGCTGAAGAGTTTGTTTGTTTGTTTGAACGCGCTAATCTTAGGAACTACTGGTTCGATTTGAAAAATTCTTTCAGTGTTAGATAGCTTATTTATCGAGGAAGGCTATAGGCTATATATCATCACGCTACGAGTAATAGAAGCGGAGCAGCAATGAAGAATGTTTCGAAATCGGGGGTATTTTTTCATACTTGGAGCTGCGTACGCTGCGTAAACGGTTAAAAGTCATGTATGAGAGTATTGTTCTGCTTTTAATGGTCTACAAAAAAGTCCTCGACAGCATATGTCTATCTTCTAAGTTTATCTTTTTAAGGTTAGCTCACTATAACATATTTTTTGCTAAAAAAAAATCTGAAATTGACCCCGAAACCTTCAAAGTTGGAGGGAGGGGAAATCGAATGTATAGTGATAAATGCAAGTACCGTGTCATCCCGAATTTAATGCGAGCGAAGCTGCGGGCAAAAGCTAGTTTGATATAAAATGCTTCAGATTTCACCTGTTAAAAGTAAACATCGCTGTTTTAAACTTCATTTTATATTTTTATTTAAATACTTGAAAATAGATTTATTTTAATTGATTAATATTTGTTTTATATTTACAGTTTACGGTAATGACCAATATTATTTAACTTGTTACTTTTAAAGTAAAAGTATATTAAAACGAATATTATATTTTTCGATTTCAGAATCGCTATGTGAGTTAAAATTCAATGTTGAATTTAATATTGTAAATAGTGTATTTTTTACTTATATCTTTATGAAAAGATATAACCATTTACCTACCTTCATTATTGTCATTATTAGGTTTTACTTCTAGAACAATAACTTTTTATATTAAATTAACTTCCTTTAACGTTTTTAATATTAAAGCGTCGGTGGCTCAGTGGTGTGGACTGTCGCCTTCCTACCGGGAGGGCTGAGGTTCAAATCCCGACACGTACCAATGTATTTTCAAATTTTCGAAAATATATGTACGTTATCCGACGCTCTTACGGTGAAGGAAAACATCGCGAGGAAACCTTCATGCACGCCTGCGAAGAGATTCGAAGGTTGTGTGTGAAGTCGTCCAATCCGCACTGGGCCCGCGTGGACGACTAAGGCCTAATCACCGTATACGGGTAGGTTCGTGCCCCTAGGTGGGGACGTTTAATGAGCTGATGATGATGATGATATTCAATGATTTCTTTTTCATGATATCATCGACGATGTTGCGTTATTCGCTATTTTCGGTAAGTCATTGAAAATACAGTCAAACAACATCCACGATTAGACAAAGGCACTTCCTGATTATTTTTTTATTAAAGCAAACTAATTAAAATAGTAGATTAAAACGACGACGTTTGACAACCCATTTGGTATAGTGGTTGAGACGTCGGCTACTACACCAAGGGTTCCGGGTTCGATCCCCGAATATTTATTCGCTGTTTAATACCCATGATACAGGTTTCATTCTTAACTTGGGCTAATGGCGCTGTGTGAATGTCAGTGGATATGTATTGACCGATCCCTTGCAGTTGACATCCATCTGCTACCCGCCACCTTAACCAGATCATCCGTCCATCTGGTTAGGGGTCGGCCTACGCTTCGCTTTTCGCACGTGGACGCCACTCGAGAACCTTTCCGCCCCATCGGCCATCGGTTCTACGCACTATGTGCCCTGCCCACTGCCACTTCAACTTGCTAAATGAATGTGTGTTTTGAATGTGTGTTTGCCTTCGACACGCTAAGAAGAAGAAGAAGAAGTGGATATGTATTTATTTAATGAAATTAGGGGACATGAGATAGTAATAAGACCAGGGGAAATGGATTTTTTAATCTATAAGAATATTAGTATTTGAACTCCATGTAATATAACGGTTGATTATAAACTATATACAAAGATTGAATCACTTTCTAGTCCACAATTTTGCATTTCAACATATCGATTTATATTTTCTGTTTCTTTAATATGTACGTGGGAAGGGAATGTTGACTATTAAAATGTGGAATGGAACGTGCAAAGTGACAGAATGTTTATTATTATTATAAAACTTGAATAATTGTTTTTTTTTTTAATATTAAAATTAAATATGATTTTGTTACAGAAAATGCCAGGGTGTAAGTAAAAACTTTTAATGAAAATATTTTTTAATTTAATTAACTATATAATAGTGTTGCTTGGATATATACACAGATTTCCCAATACAGGAGATGGGGCAAGCCGCGTTTAAAGTGCGACAAATGTAAGCTCAACGAGCATACACTGGCTGCCAGTTTACGCTCTGTGAGACGAGTCAAGACGCACGAATATTAGAAGAAATTACCGTTTTTTTCCAAATTGCCATCCTGTGCAATTGTAACATGCCATCATCGCAATGAATCAGTAAATTTACCAAGAAATATAATAAATTTTCACAGGTAAGAACCGAAAAGAAATTGCGACACTGGGACTGCCTATAAACTTGGCGGCTTGTCCAGTCTAATTGTATATTCGGATGTCTGTGGATATATACCAATACAAATCGTATATTTTATAGAATTATACTATATAAAACTGTTATGAATTTCAGGAACCAGTAAGTTAATTTCTTAATATCCGTAACTGCCTCTCGTTTAGTGAACTTAAGTAGAGCACTGCTTAATCAAGAGGTCGTGGGTTCGATTCCCATGGCATAGCTTTTGTGGAGATTGGGACTGATCGTATCACGCGGGTTAAATTTAAATACGGTGTTAATGACTTCTAAGATAATTCTGTTTTTTCAGGTGACGGCAAGTATATATGTTTTTATAAACGATGTATAATTTAATGAATCTATAAATGAATGAGAAAATCGTTACATTTATTTCATTTTAAATAATTACAGGCAAATGTAAGCTTGATTTTTGTATTTAATGTTTTTATTCTCAATAAAAAATTGTTATAAAGAAACATTTTCAATATTTCAGGAAGTCGTAAGTTTTATTTTAGTGCCTACCGCTTATTTCATTTTTCTAAAGTAAAAAAGTAATTCAAACAAATTTGTGGGTTCCTAACAGATGAACGTAAGTGAAGAAATTTATTTACTATTTTATTCATATAAGTTTGTTATTATTTTATTGGAAGCAACTTGGTGAAGATATTTATTTATTTATTTGAATTGCATAACATATGTATTTCATAAGATTTTACAATATTGGGTCGTGATCATATGGACCCTGGAAGGGTGTTGCAATTTAACATTAACATAAAATCCTATTTACATTAATATTGATTTAGACATTTAGTACATTATTTAATTCAGTCAATAACAAATCAATATAATATCAGAATAGAGAAAATAAAATAAAGATTATTAAATTAGCAATAATAGTAAGTCAAATTAAAATATATTTAAAAAAATATTATAATATGTCAAAAAAAAAAGATAAAATGCTATTAGAATAAATAAATAAATTATTTTATTTATATTAGATTATTAATATTTTAATAATACACATTATCCATCACCATTATTTTTGCAGTTTACGGTAAATATAAAATAATGGTTTTGTTAATATATCGAATCGGTTATCAGTTTAGTGACAAAGAGATTAACATTTTCATAGTAGCAATTACAATGGGACATTAAATAAAATTATGCTGTTTTCCCAGTTTACTCGTAACTAACTACATGCAATGATATTCTGTATATATAAAGGTAGATACGCCATCCGTGCCTCAAAAACGAACCGCCGAAGAGAGTACAGTTTGTACTCTTTTGTTTAGGTAAATGTGTTCGAAATTCGAAATATGTGTATGTGTGCTGTCACTGCATTCGGAACACTTTCTTTGATTGTTTTGTGAGCATATCACGAATCCATACTTTTTACATCATTGCCTACATGTGTACAAAAGTTTACCTTCTCTTTAATATTTCATCATCAGTTCATTATTTCCCCATCGAGTAGCCGTAGAGGATGTATAGGCTTAGTCGCTCGCGCGGGTCAGTGCGGATTGGCCGACATCACGCACAATGAATCTCTTCGCAGGCGTGCGCAGGTTTTCTCACGATGTTCCTTCACCGTAAGAGCGTCGGATAGACGAACATATAATTTCGAAAATTCGAAAAGATATTAGTACCTGGCGGGATTTGAACCTGCACTGTCCAGACCGGAAGGCAAAAGTCCACACGAGTAACTCTTTATAATATTTGTGAAAGCTTATTTTTTCATTCATTATTTTTTAGCTTTTGGTAAGTTAAATTACGCATTAAATTTTATTAAGTTTTGGTGTTGTTAAGAAAAAAATAATTATCCAAACATTTTTTTTATTTTTAGAATGGAGCTGTAAGTAAAATAGTCTAATAAACTAAGAGACTATTTTTTAAAATTGGAACTTTTTATTTGTTTAATGATATTTAATGTTTTTTTTAATAATAAACTGAAGCGATAATTTAATTTGGTATTTATAATGTTCAATATATATAATCAAAATTGTATTATCTTTCATGCGAATAGAATGTGGTAAGTTAAATTGTATTTATAATAAAATAAACACAGTTTAAAAAAAAAAAAAATGTTTTTATATGTTGCTCTTAATATAATTTCATATTAGGAAATATTATAGGTGAAAATACATATTTATAAAGTTCGTGTTTTGAAATTTTTATTACTGATATCTGGCCCCTTAATAATATTATAATTTTTCAGCAAATATTCGTAAGTACTAATATTAATCATATGTTTTTTTATGTAACTAAGTGTACTTAGATCGTCGGTGGCTCAATGGTGTGGACTGTCGCCTTCCTACCGCAAGGGCTGAGGTTCAAATCCCGACACGTACCAATGTGGTTTCGAATTTTCGAAAATATATGTACGTTATCCGACGCTCTAACGGTGAAGGAAAACATCGTGAGGAAACCTTCATGCACGCCTGCGAAGAGATTCGAAGGTTGTGTGTGAAGTCGTCCAATCCGCACTGGGCCCGCGTGGACGACTAAGGCCTAATCACCCTATACGGGTAGGCTCGTGCTCCTCGGTGGGGACGTTTAATGAGCTGATGATGATGAGTGTACTTGGTGGTTACCAAAATGTCTTAACAGTATTGTTATAATGATACGTCAGTATTTTTGTACCATAAACGACGAAGTAATATTATTGTAACACTGTTTTAAGAGATGGCGGTAACCTCCGTGGACTGACAAGATCATAAATTATTATCTTGGTTTTTATGTTAACAATTAGGGGAAACAAGGTTCCCCAGTAGCACGGCAAGAGATACTAAAATTATCTGTTTACATCTAGCTCCTCCTAAATATTAAGCGTTTCTATTCATTCGTACAAAAATGCTTCTATGCATGCACTAAATATTTAGCTTGCATGGAAATATTTAGCCTTTATGCAAGCTTGCTTGCATGCATCCTGCATATTGTAGTAGAAAGCATGGCGGTCAGCTTCTCAGGTACAAGGATGTACTGAAGCGACACGATGAAGCAGTGTGAGATCAATTCTTCGCTGTGGGAGCAGCTGGCGGCCAGGCGGCCCGAGTGGAGATCGCTTGTGAAATCTAGCGTTGGAGCCTTTGAAAACCGGCGGCTCCTTGACCTGGATGCCAAACGTGACGAGCTGAAAGCCCGACCACCTGCGGCCATCAGCTATAATTATGTTAATGGTGTGCTCTCATGCCCGCAATGTGCGAGGGTTTTCAGAAAAAAATTGGATACATAAGCCACATGCGAGCACATCAACGTGAAAAACAGGAGTTAAAGACAGTCGCCGTGGCCGAAATCGGTCGAGATTTCATCATCATCATCATTGTAATAGATATGCTCGTTCAGTTTAATATCGTTAGGGAGGTTAAAATACGGAAATAGATTGAGTGAAATACTAATAGTGTCAAAATGCTTAGGCTTAAAGATTCTAAGCCTATAACCATCTTGATATTAAAATTTTGTGAAACGCTGTTTTCTAAAAATTTATAAATATATTATTTTGCAGACGCAGGTAAGCAACATTTTAGCTAGTTATTTAAGTTTTATTTTTATCTTTTTTTTCCTGATGGGCTTACTCTTGAGCACAGACTATCCTAGGGGAAAAGACGTGCTCTAAGATGGAGCAAGCTTGCCCAGAAAAAGCCTATTCACTCGTTTTTTGAATGCCACGGGGTTGTATGTGGCCGGAAACACAGACAGATCATTCCATCATTCCATTCATAAGTCCGTATCTTTAGGACTAATTATCCACTGAAGCTGCAAAAGTCATCTGCAGCCGACAGCGATATTTGTAAAGAATTATATTACACTTCAAGTGTAAAGGAGCCTTCGTCTAACAGAGACCAACTGTCTCTTTGGTCTTGTAGTCTGAGAAGTAGAAGTATGTAAAAAAATAACTATCTACTGACATTCACACAGCGCCATCTAGACCACAAAAAAGCATTAAGCCTGTATTATGGGTATTAAACAACGGATAGCATACTTATTTTTTTTTTGTAAATACATTCAAAGTCAAAAAAATTTATTTCAAATTAGGCTTACAAAAAGCACTTATGAACGTTAAAAAATATACAAAAATATAATAAAAAACGATTACAATACTAAACTAAAAATATGAGTTTTGATGCTTTGAAAAAAAAAGCGCTTCAGTGGTTTGGCATATTATACAAAGAAAACACCCAGACCAATACAAAGAGACATGTTCATGCAGACAAATGTTTGTACTGTCCAGGGATCGAACCCGGAACCCTTGGTGTAAGAGCCGACATGTCAATCCCTTACACCATATGGGTCGTCAAACGTCAACCTATATTTACAAAAACAAAGTCACTTGGCTGTTTCGTTACTAACTTCATATCAGAAACTTAATATTAGCATAAGCTCCACGAAGGTAGCGAAACGGCGAAGCCTTACATATTTATTGATTGGAAGTTAGGGTTTGTAGAGTTAGGTCGTGTAGATTCAGAAGCTTGGCTCTACATGAGATCTTTTTCACAGGGCAAACCTTTTTGGTCATCTTGGCCTAAATTTACATGAAATGTTTTTGTTGGATTATTAATAATGTCATTAAGTACTTTTAATAATGTGTTTTTTTTCTTTTTAGAGATGGGTAAGCCTTGATATGATAACTACTTACTATACTCTGTGATGCTATATTTGACGACCCATTTGGTGTTGCGGTTGAGTGGTCGGCTGCAACACCAAGGGTTCCGGGTTCGATCCCCGGGCAGTACAAACATTTGTGTGCATGAACATGTCTGTTTGTAATGGTCTGGGTGTTTTCTATGTATGATATGTATGTATTTACGAAAAAAAAATGTATTTAAGTATATTTATCCGTTGTTTAGTACCCATAATACAGGCTTCGCGCTTAACTTGGGGCTAGATGGCGCTGTGTAAATGTCAGTGGATATTTATTTATTATTATTATATTCATCGCTATTTTATTATTGATTTTTTTTTCTTTTAGAAAACGGTATGTCACAAAATAATAAATATTCATATTAAATCATTATTTTTGTTGTTGTAATTTAAAACTATTTATTTGAGCATTTATTAATTGCATTATATAACACTTAATTTTTTTGTTGTTTTATACATTACGATTACATATAAGCAATTCATTATACATTTTAATAATAATTTATTAGGGTTATTTGTTTTTCGAGTTTTCCTATACTGAAAATGAATTTATTTGATTGTTTTTTTTTATATTTGAATGCCGTGACTCTGAATTTTCTAGTACTGGGTAAGCATAATGATTTATTTTACAAACATCTACGTTTTGATGAGTAATGGCCATTTTGGTGTCATACTTCCTGACTTTATTAGGGTTGTGGCTTTTGTTTGGACCAAAGATCAAGGGGGTTCCAGTAGCGTGCACAGAAATGTTGAGTAGGGTATGCGAAGTGACACTAATCGCAAAATAATAAATAAATTACATTTCTGTCAAATTGAGTGCTGTTCATGACAACAGATCGCCTATGGTTTCACATCTGTAAAGGTAAATGGGCGAATAAATAGCAAATCATTTAAAAGCTGGCATATTTTCGGGTTATCTGGACGCATAGGGTATGCATTGCTTATTGGCTTATATGGAGTTCACGCCACTGGGGCTTCAAACAGTATTACTATAATGATACGTCAGCATTTTTGTACCAAAAAAGGCGAACATTATTGTAATACTGTTCTAAGAGATGGTGTAAGCTCCTCGGGCTCCAATCCCGCTTAATTTCAAATGCGCTAATAAGATGGCTTGTCAAAATCAAAAATGTATTTATTCAATTATATATTTAAATATATTGAGGGAAAGTCCTTTAAAATTGAGTTGTAAGATTCCACCAATGATGTAAAAAGTATAGATTCGTGATATGCTCACAAAACAATCGAAAAAAGTGTTCCGAATGCAGCGACAGCACATACATATTTCGAATGGACGTACATTTACCTAAACAAAGAGCCTACAGCTGTATTCTCTTCGGCGGTTTGTTTTTGAAGCATGGATGGTGTATCTACCTTTATATATACAGAATATCATTAAGACCATGATACATAACACTTATGTCAAATGGAGCTACCACTGGTTCTGGTTGTTGTGTTTTAATAGTAAAATTTTGCACTCGTTCGTTCTGTTTCATGGTTCATTTTATTTGGTAACAACAAACAAAAAAAAACTCGGTGTAATACACCATTTAACAATGTATTATATACAATTACCATTTTGAATCATTCACTTTTAATCATCATCATCATCATCAGCTCATTAAACGTCCCCACCGAGGGGCACGAGCCTACCCGTATAGGGTGCTCAGGCCTTAGTCGTCCACGCGGGTCCAATGCGGGTTGGACGACTTCAAACACAACCTTCGTATCTCTTCGCAGGCGTGCATGAAGGTTTCCTCACGATGTTTTCCTTCACCGTTAGAGCGTCGGATAACGTACATATATTTTCGAAAATTCGAGAACACATTAGTACGTGTCGGGATTTGAACCTCAGCCCTCCCGGTAGGAAGGCGACAGTCCACACCACTGAGCCACCGACGCTCTCATTTTTAAGTTGTACCCGAATACCTAATTCACAGTTGGATTGTAAACTGACGTAATGCACAGTGAATTAGTGAAAATGCTCATGCGACATTTACTTAATCACCTCAGCACCTTAACCAGGAGGCGGGGAGCAAATGTTGACTGCTAGGGATGAGTCCGCGTGGGAGTCGTTAGGGGAGGCCTTCGTTCAGCAGTGGACTACTAATAAAAATGGCACAAATTAGCGTTCTATAATTACTTTTATTTAATGTTAAAGCATATTTCAAATTTAAGAGCGTCGGTGGCTCAGTGGTGTGGACTGTCGCCCTGCTACCGGGAGGGCTGAGGTTAAAATCCTGCCACGTACCAATGTGTTTTCGAATTTTCGAAATTATATGTACGTTATCCTACGCTCTTACGGTGAAGGAAAACATCGTGAGGAAACCTTCATGCACGCCTGCGAAGAGATACGAAGGTTGTGTTTGAAGTCGTCCAACCCGCATTGGGCCCCGCGTGGACGACTAAGGCCTAAGCACCCTATACTGGTAGGCTCGTGCCCCTCGGTGGGGACGTTTAATGAGCTGATGATGAAAGCATATTTATCAAGTATTGTTTGCTTTTCAGACTCTGGTAAGTTAAACAAACAATCGTTAATGCATTTTAAATACATTGGTGTTATATATGTGTGAAAAATGATATTTTAAAATAATTTATATATTTAAACACTCATTTTTTTGTTTTGTTTTAGCCACACACGGTAATTTTTTTGAATAAATTTACAATTCAATAAATAAAAATGCGGTATGAATAAAAAAAATTAAAATGACAAAATATTTTTTACTGTTTCACAGAAAGTAAGTTTTATTATTATTTTACATATTTAAAATTGAATAAATAATATTTAATAAAGGTAAATATTTCAAACAAACTATTAATCAACTTTTAACTATTTTCGTATAATTAATATCATCCACAGCCTGGTGTAAGTATTATATTTAAGACTTTTTGTACGGTTAAATACACATTTATTTAATAAGATCGTTTTTAATACGGGTGAATTAATATTAAAAAATTTAAAGTCTTCCAAAGTTGGAATCGCTGTCGATATTAAAAAATATATATTTTTTTGATCTTGGATAATTAACGAATTTATTTTTCATTATTTTAAAATTACCATTAGGTATAATTTTTTTCAGTGTCTTTGTTTAACAAGAGCACCGTTGACAAAATTTAAATTAATTGGGAACATACATTTTTCAAAGATTAAGGTAATCATATATTCTTTATAACCTGCATTTTATCCTAGAAATATTATAGGCGAGGAGGCAGCGTCCGAAACTTTTTGATATTAATATTTTGTTAAATTTATCGTTAAGATTTAATTTGTACATACATTTTTTATTATTAAATTTCCTTACTTGTTTTCCGTCATTACGTATTTTGAACCACATAATGGCATTGCACTCCTTTTTCCCGGGATGATATTTGGCTCTGCGGTGGTACCTAGACAACTCAATAGAGACTACTACCAGGCAATGATGTAAAAAAGTATAGATACGTCATATGCTCACAAAACATTCGAAAAAAGTGTTCCGAATGCAGTGACAGCACATACACATATTTCGAATTTCGAACACATTTACCTAAACAAAAGAGTACAAACTGTACTCTCTTCGGGCGGTTTGTTTTTGAAGCACCGATGGCTACCTTTATATATACAGAATATCATTGCTACCAGGTAAAATATATCACTGGTTTCAGGTGACACCTCCTAGATATGTGACGCAGTCAACCGAACCTACTTCTACATTATGCCCTCCGTGTGATTGCCCCACGTGTCCAAAGGCTGGCAGATCTTCGGACTACACATAGGAAGAGAGAACTCCAAGTACGCATTGAAGACATCATATCAAATAAACTATGAATGGCCAAACCACTGAAGCGCTTTTTTTTCAAAGCATCAAAATTCATATTTTAGTATTTTAATTGTTTTTATTGTATACTAGCTTTTGCCCGCGGCTTCGCTCGCATTAAATTCGGGATAACACGGTACCACTTCATTTAAATTATAATTATTTGGATAATAAGATATATATATTTCATAGGAATCCTCCGCCCAACTTTAATTCCTATATTTCATAAGATATTCATTGTAGTTGAAAGATGTAAAGGGCAATTAGGTTTAAAATGAAATACTTGTGACAAATAAAGTATTTATTGGATAAAGATTATTATCATATTTATGAAAACACCTTCGCAAATGATGCATTATTTTAGATTTTTTTTTAGCAAAAATATGTTATAGTGAGCTAACCTTAAAAGATAGACATATGCTGTCGCGGACTTTTTTGTAGACCTTTAAAAGGAGAACAATACTCTCATACATGACTTTTGTGAAACTTTAACCGTTTACTCAGCGTACGCAGCAGAAGCTCCAAGTATGAAAAAATACCCCCGATTTTGAAACATTCTTCATTGCTGCTCAGCTTCTTTTGCTCGTAGCGTGATGATATAGCTTCTCGATAAATAAGCTATCTAACACTGAAATATTTTTTCAAATCGAACCAGTAGTTCCTGAGATTAGCGCGTTCAAACAAACAAACAAACTCTTCAGCTTTATATATGAATTTGAAATAAATGGATGGATTTTGACTTTGAATAATTTCGATTATAAAATGCAGTTTCAATTGTGATTTTTGAATAGGGTATAAATGACGACCCATTCGGTGTAACATTTGAGACATCGGCTAGGGCACCAATGGGCAGTACATTTGTGTGCATGAATATGCCTATTTATGGCCTGAGTATTTTCTATGTAAAATATGTATTTACGAAAAAATGTGTTGTATCCATATATAGGCGAAAATNAGTGGTGTGGACTGTCGCCCTGCTACCGGGAGGGCTGAGGTTAAAATCCTGCCACGTACCAATGTGTTTTCGAATTTTCGAAATTATATGTACGTTATCCGACGCTCTTACGGTGAAGGAAAACATCGTGAGGAAACCTTCATGCACGCCTGCGAAGAGATACGAAGGTTGTGTTTGAAGTCGTCCAACCCGCATTGGACCCGCGTGGACGACTAAGGCCTAAGCACCCTATACGGGTAGGCTCGTGCCCCTCGGTGGGGACGTTTAATGAGCTGATGATGAAAGCATATTTATCAAGTATTGTTTGCTTTTCAGACTCTGGTAAGTTAAACAAACAATTAATGCATTTTAAATACATTGGTGTTATATATGTGTGAAAAATGATATTTTAAAATAATTTATATATTTAAACACTCATTTTTTTGTTTTGTTTTAGCCACACACGGTAATTTTTTTGAATAAATTTACAATTCAATAAATAAAAATGCGGTATAAATAAAAAATATAAAATGACAAAATATTTTTTACTGTTTCACAGAAAGTAAGTTTTATTATTATTTTACATATTTAAAATTGAATAAATAATATTTAATAAAAGATAAATATTTCAAACAAACTATTAATCAACTTTTAACTATTTTCGTATAATTAATATCATCCACAGCCTGGTGTAAGTATTATATTGGACTTTTTGTACGGTTAAATACACATTTATTTAATAAGGGTCGTTTTTAATACGGGTGAATTAATATTAAAAAATTTGAAGTCTTCCAAAGTTGGAATCGCTGTCGATATTAAAAAATATATTTTTTTGATCTTGGAGAATTAACGAATTTTATTTTTCATTATTTTAAAATTACATTAGGTATAATTTTTTTCAGTGTCTTTGTTTAACAAGAGCACCGTTGACAAAATTTAAATTAATTGGGAACATACATTTTTCAAAGATTAAGGTAAATCATTATTCTTTATAACCTGCATTTTATCCTAGAAATATTATAGGCGAGGAGGCAGCGGTCCTGAAAGCTTTTTGATATTAATATTTTTGTTAAAATTTATCGTTAAGATTTAATTTGGTGGATTTTTTTTTAATACATTTTTTATTATTAAATTTCCTTACTTGTTTTCCGTCATTACGTATTTTGAACCACATAATGGCATTGCACTCCTTTTTCCCGGGATGATATTTGGCTCTGCGGTGGTACCTAGACAACTCAATAGAGTCTACTACCAGGCAATGATGTAAAAAAGTATAGATACGTCATATGCTCACAAAACATTCGAAAAAAGTGTTCCGAATGCAGTGACAGCACATACACATATTTCGAATTTCGAACACATTTACCTAAACAAAAGAGTACAAACTGTACTCTCTTCGGGCGGTTTGTTTTTGAAGCACCGATGGCTACCTTTATATATACAGAATATCATTGCTACCAGGTAAAATATATCACTGGTTTCAGGTGACACCTCCTAGATATGTGACGCAGTCAACCGAACCTACTTCTACATTATGCCCTCCGTGTGATTGCCCCACGTGTCCAAAGGCTGGCAGATCTTCGGACTACACATAGGAAGAGAGAACTCCAAGTACGCATTGAAGATATCATATCAAATAAACTATGAATGGCCAAACCACTGAAGCGCTTTTTTTTTCAAAGCATCAAAATTCATATTTTTAGTTTAGCATTTTAATTGTTTTTATTGTATACTAGCTTTTACCCGCGGCTTCGCTCGCATTAAATTCGGGATAACACGGTACCACTTCATTTAAATTATAATTATTTGGATAATAAGATATATATATTTCATAGGAATCCTCCGCCCAACTTTAATTCCTATATCTTCATAAGATATTCATTGTAGTTGAAAGATGTAAAGGGCAATTAGGTTTAAAATGAAATACTTGTGACAAATAAAGTATTTATTTGGATAAAGATTATTATCATATTTATAAAAACACCTTCGCAAATGATGCATTATTTTTGATTTTTTTTTAGCAAAAAATATGTTATAGTGAGCTAACCTTAAAAGATAGACATATGCTGTCGCGGACATTTTTTGTAGACCTTTAAAAGGAGAACAATACTCTCATACATGACTTTTGTGAAACTTTAACCGTTTACTCAGCGTACGCAGCAGAAGCTCCAAGTATGAAAAAATACCCCCGATTTTGAAACATGCTTCATTGCTGCTCAGCTTCTTTTGCTCGTAGCGTGATGATATATAGCCTTTCTCGATAAATAAGCTATCTAACACTGAAAGAATTTTTCAAATCGAACCAGTAGTTCCTGAGATTAGCGCGTTCAAACAAACAAACAAACTCTTCAGCTTTATATATGAATTTGAAATAAATGGATTGGATTTTGACTTTGAATGATTTCGATTATAAAATGCAGTTTCAATTGTGATTTTTGAATAGGGATATAAATGACGACCCATTCGGTGTAACATTTGAGACATCGGCTAGGGCACCAATGGGCAGTACATTTGTGTGCATGAATATGCCTATTTATGGCCTGAGTATTTTCTATGTAAAATATGTATTTACGAAAAAAAATGTGTTGTATCCATATTATAGGCGAAAATGCTTTGTTTTAAATTAAAAGACGCTGTATGAATGTCAATGGATATTTCTTTATTTACAAAACTACGTTTTATGTCGTACCTATATAAGGCGGTTCAGAAACTCTGTACACCTGGTTTGATTTTTCATATAAAAACTAACAGAATAAAAAGAAGAGTTACCAAATGTAGAATTATATTCAATATCCAATTGAGATAAAACTAAAAATACAATCAAAACTAAATTAAAAACTACAAAGAACCGTGGCTCGACGGAACAGACGGACGGTGTTGTTGGTGGATTGACGTGTCGTTCTCAACGTTCACACCTTTTAAACAATCATCCTAACTTGAAGAATTCACAGACGCTTGAGATATATGGATTAGTTCTAAGTCCAGAATGCTAGGTTTCCGTCCACCAGGGTCTGATTTGGTGCTATGTCTCGATATTTTCTTCAACAACGTCTTCACTAAATTATTCTTAGACGTCTTATTTGAAACCTCCGACGATACGGACGACGCTTTCGTCCGCGAATGTCTCGACGCAGAATACCTCGACAGATCTTCCCCATCAAGTTGCTGAAAGCCCTTTTCCGATAGGAAATCGTCGATGGAGTCGCTTGAGAAAGCCGCCTGTGCAGCTTTGCGGGTACTAATCGAAGTTTTATCTCTCTCCGTCTTGCGAAACCCCAGCTTCTTGTGCGAGCTGGTTTTGAAGTTAGCACTACCATCAACGTAATAATTTGAATAGCTGTGACACTTTATTTCCCTCTCTGAAATGTCACTATTATAATCATTCTTGAAGTCATTCTTGCTTGTTTTGCTGTCAACCTTTTTCACGATACTTTTCACGACATTGCTATTTTTAATTTCCTTTTCTTGACAACATGATGATTCATTTTCAAAATTAACTTTCGCGCTGCTATTCTTTCTTGACTGATTGCTTAAATTTGTTTGATATACCGATTCCACGTTCAACTTGTCCACGATATCTCTTCTGATTTCTTCGGACACAATTTGCTCAGGTATAGCGTCCGATTTCGAAATTTTCGTATTCCAATCTCGTCTAGTGATACATTTTGACAGTGTATCATCTGGCATGCTTCTTTTCGTGCATTCCTCTCTTTCTTTATAGCATGCCTTGTAGCACTTAATTCTGTTCTCAATGTTCGAACTTTCACTTGGATAATGATACTCCGTTGTTTCTGTGTCTATGTTGCTCGTACATATCAGAGGCGTCGTCACTGACGCATCTTGTCTGTAATTGAACCACTGCCTCACGACTTTCTTCTTCTTGCAACTGCCGCATCTTTTCGTCATACAATAAACCATCGTGCAAATCAGGAGACATTGTACCAAAATGATTATGCCGAACAGTATCAGCATGCATTTGTTTGTGAGAAAATATTTCGATAGGAAAAATGATATCCCACACCCTTTTACTTCTTTGATTTGCTTAGTTTTGTATTTCAATAATTCTTTGTATTCCTTATTGTCGATATCTGCGATTAAATTATTGGTATGGCCTATAAAATTGGGCATTGGTGTTTTATTTAAAATTAGTATATCTTTCGCCGTACGGCGTTTATCTACATTCAAGTCTTTGATCAAATCCATATCACTTTTAGTCAATGAGCTCCCTGATACACACTTGTTTCTTTTGAAATCGTATATAACATTAGGCACTTCATCGTCTTTGGTAACATCAGAAATGCAGCTTGGTATTTCAACACACCTTTTGACTTTTCTATCAAAATAAGACCTTTTGCCATTGTAATAAATCTCACAGTCCACTGGCTTACAATCGTCAAATGGGTTCTCGTCTATTTTCTTGCATATCGATACATTTTGAGGTATTTCCATCACCTGTTTGGGATTTTTCAAATGGGTATCGAATGATATTTTGATAGTGTCACGCAACGCCCCTCTCTGTCTGTGTTTGGGCTTTGAATCGAGGTAGAGGAGACAATAGCCACTCCTCTCGAAGGGCTCGATGAGTGGTGCAACAAGCCTGAGGGTTTTCTGAGTACCTGTTCAAAATAGAATAGACGAGATGACTTGATCAGGTAGATATCAAAAATCAGATCTACACAGAGTTACGGAGCGATAGTACAATTTGTCTCAGAAGGTATAACTGTCGGTCTTTTTACTTTATGTGGACGTGTATGGTGTTACGACCATCTATATTAAAAAATACCAGTCTTACTGTATAAGTTTTATTAATATATTGTAACCAACTGCTGGCTCTCTCCTTTTACTCATCCTGTTTCCATCAGGGACCTCACTCAAGTCAGTCTATCGCGCTGGAGAGTGTCCTATGTTACGTTTGCTCGTCATTTGTTCTCCACTCTAGAATTCGTCTTCTGCATCGGTCTATTCCCCTTCATCATCCTCAGCTCATTAAACGTCCCCAACGAGGGGCACAAGCCTACCCGTATAGGGTGATAAAGCCTTAGTCGTCTAGCGGGCCCAGTGCGGGTTGGACGACTATTCCTCTCATTTCAGACTAATTCGTCCACTGCTGAACGAAGGCCTCACCTAATGACGTCCACGCGGACCGATCCCTAGCGATTGAAATCCATCTGCTACACTACCTCAACCAGGTTATCGATCCATTTGGGGTCAACTACTGACAAAAAACACGTCAGAAGCTGTAAGTTCTGGTAGAAATACTAACACCAATGTTGAACTAGGGCTTATAATTCTGATTCAATTATTTTGGTTTAAAAGGGGTCTGATTTTGCTTACTTTTGCTATTATTTTTTGTTACAAATAATCCAAGAATTATAAGTTTACCTCTCAGAACTGTCTCTATGCAATCTCCGATTATTTCAACAGCTTCGCATTCTTCGTTATCGCCAACATCGATGCAACACTCATCTGGTGTCACTTCGACATCAAAGTCGATGTCTTGGGAAGTATTATTGACATCAGCAAACAGCACCAAACCAACAGAATAAGGAGATACATTCTCCAGCCCTTTCTTTTCTACCACGAGATCTTTGTTTGATATTGAATCCGTTTCGCTTTGTAAACTGATAAAAGTCATTATACATAAAAAATATTTGTAAAAATACATTAGGGTGCGATGTTTGTAGCATGGTAGGTTGTCATCTTCTATTATTGTGTCAGTTGTCAAATTTAATGTTTATGGTTTTGATTCCTTAGAAGTTAACAATAAAAAAGTTTGTGCTTGTTTGCGTTGCAATTCTAAATCTATGAGTTTAATAGTCAAGCCGACCGTATAAAAGTCCTATGGATCAGATACATGGTCAATTTTTTGAATATAGTCTGAGAAATCATAGAATTAAAGGTCGACAACCCTGAAAATGCCTGATTTTGCCCGCACGTCATTTGTTCTCCACACTAGAATTCGTCTTCTGCATCGGTCTATTCCCCTTCGTTCGGGACGTTTAATGAGCTGAGGATGATCCTCAGCTCATTAAACGTCCCCAACGAGGGACACGAGCCTACCCGTATAGGGTGATAAAGCGTTAGTCGTCTACGAGGGTCCAGTGCGAGTTGGAATACTACTTCCACTGCTGAACGAAGGCCTCACCTAATGACTTCCACGCGGGTCGATCCCTAGCGATTGCCATCCATCTGCGACACACCAGTTCAACCAGGGTATCGAATTGAAATCCATTTGCTACACTACCTCAACCAGGTTATCAGATCAGATCCATTAGAGATCAGCTAGCTAAATTATTATAAACCATAAGATATATGAAAAATTACGGGAAAATTAAGTATTTGAGTAAGGACGACAAGCTCAATTCATTCTCAAACGTGAGTCGGCCACAATGAAAGGACGTGCCTTTTATTGTGGTTTCATTTGACTTTTATACGGCCGGCTCTCTAAATTTAAGGCCCGTATTCTAAAACAAGACTCAAGCGTTGATCTTACTTAAATTGAGTCAGAAAGGGATAGCGCTATATACGATAAAAAGTAGCATCACTAACTTTATTTAAGATCAATGATTGAGTCTAGTTCTAGAATACGGGAATGGTCAGTGCAGTAAACTTAATTCACCTAAGTTTATTCTAAATACACTTTTAGTAAACTTGAAGCACCCTAGCTTTACCGATCATTTCATGGATTAACAGAAACCCGGCTAAAATAAAGATACAGGGTAATATGGACGAATGAGTGGTAATTCTAAATATCGCTGTCTCACGACGACGACTTGCAAAAGGTCGCTGGTGGAGGCTGCATGAGGAGAGCGGAGGACCGGGATATTTAGCGCAAAATGGCTGATGACTTCTTTATCCAGTAGTGTTAAAAGTTCAGTCCATTAATTAAGGAGGTCAAATAAACAAGTAAATATTTTAGATAACTTTATTCTTAAATTAAATGGCATCTATCTTGTACTATGTATAAAAAATAAAATCTTATAAATAACTGAGCAAATCCATTCATAATTATCACATTTTATTGTACAAAAAGAATTGACACATTCAAAAAGCAACACAAGTTACATAAAAAACATAGATTATAGCACAGATAAAATAAATATATACGTATTATAGCAACATTTACAAATAAATAAACAAACATAAAAATTTTGTTTTAACTTTAATCATAAAACATCCAACTTTAGGTTAAATCAATAATTAAGGGATGACTTTTTAATAATAAAATTCACTACAGAACAATGGTACAATAAATATTTTAATATGTTTTTTGACTTTAATTTTTTACCATTAATTGATCACACAGTTAAATCACCAATAATAAATAAAAAAAGGAAAATCACAAATGAATTATTCACAAATCTTAAACACTTATACATAAGTTAATTCTGAAATACATTGTGATATAAACAAAGGATATTCTTCCTATTGTCCAGGTACTATACAGGTATTTATATTCACTTAGGTATATCACGTAAAATATAATATTTCGTAATATTCTGTCTGGTTTGAATTAATTGGATTGGATTACAAATGTAAGAAATTCCGAAATTTAAACGAGACTCAGACATCAAATAAATTTCTTAGAACTAGTGAATATACAGAATTATAATAAACCACTTAAAGTGCAAGTAGCTTAATATGTCAAACCGGATAATAAAGTTGACCAGTAGTGAAAAACAAACATAAATAAATAGTTTGTAAAAAGCCTCTTTCCAACAAGAAAGAATTAAGAAATAGCTTAATGAAAAAACCAGCCAAGAATGTTTTAAATAACCACAAATGAAATTAAATTGATTGACTTCTGACAGTTTGTGATTTAGTTTGTGATGTACAAATAACACACGATCAGTTCACAGACACACACCGGTCAAATTCACAATCACAAAACACAATCGGTGCAATGTAGATTAAATAAAACACAATGATGTAAAAAAGTATGGATTCATGATATGCTCACAAAACAATCGAAAAAAGTGTTCCGAATGCAGTCACAGCACACATACGCATATTTCGAATTTCGAACACATTTACCTAAACAAAAGAGTACAAACTGTACTCTCTTCGGCGGTTCGTTTTTGAGGCACGGATGGCGTATCTACTTTGATATTATATGCAAAACATCATTGATAAAACACGATCTGTTGTCTCGGGTGACGGGCGCAGTGTCGACGGAAAATAATGACAGGTACTGTTACTAACCCATTTAACGCCGGGAATCCAGACACAATAGGAAATCTATTGTGTTTGGCGCCTTAAGGCGTCTTTGGCGATCAAATGGTTAGCGATTCAATTCCGATACATCTATGATTGACCGACCCGATTACTTTGTGACTTAAACTGTTTAAAGTTCGTTGTGATCGATAAATATAACTTAAAAAATATTGTCACTAACAAAACTTAATTTAAACAAATAAACTTAAGCCATAACTAAAACACCCCATAACAATCTTAGAACACCGCAAGCTAACAAAGCACAGCAGAAATAATGGAGATACCGCAGCCGGTTGTGTTTCTTCAAAGACTTTGGTACGGTTTCTAGGGGATCTTTCAGCAAATATACTCGGATCCCTCGGACGTAGCTGTAAAAGTAGTCTTGCCAGTCCAATTTAGACAGGTCGAAGTCGAAGAGGTGTTTGTCGGCGTCACACATCTCGCTAAAGAGTCTTTGTGTGTTGTTGTTGTAGAATTTCCATTGTTTCAACGCAAAGTAAGCGAGGACGTCGGAGAATTTCGCAATTTTCTGGTACGCTTTTCGTAACCTGAGGACCGAATAATACTAGGTTATAGAGGTACTGAGTCGTCTGGGTACTACCGCAGTGCCAGACATCGTCCCGGGAAATACCAGTGTTTGGCACTTTTATGTTTCGGGATGAGGGCACTGTAGCTAGTGAAATTACCGGGTATTAGAGACCTATTGATCGTCGTTGACTACTACACCAAGGGTTTGGGTTCGCTCCCCGAGCAGTACAAACATTTGTGTGCATATACATGTCTGTTTGTATAGGCCTAGGTGTTTTCTATGTATAAATGAAATAAATAATAAAAAAAAAAAGCTCACGCCTTGGTCCCAGAGGGGTAGGCAGAGATGATGGAACGCCACTTTGCGCGTCCTGCATACTTCCCTAGCTTCATTCACATCCATCAATCTTTTCGTACAAGCTCTTTTATTCCTTTTACTTGGGACGCCAGCCTTCTTAAGGACTTGACCAATTTGGTCAGGGTAAGTCCTTATGAATAATATCATGTATTTCAAAAAAATATATATACAAGTTATAAGAGCGTCGGTGGCTCAGTGGTGTGGACTGTCGCCTTCCTACCGGGAGGGCTGTGGTTCAAATCCCGACACGTACCAATGTTTTTTCGAATTTCGAAAATATATGTACGTTATCCGACGCTCATACGGTGAAGGAAAACATCGTGAGGAAACCTTCATGAACGCCTGCGAAGAGATTCGAAGGTTGTGTGTGAAGTCGTCCAATCCGCACTGGGCCCGCGTGGACGACTAAGGCCTAATCACCCTATACGGGTAGGCTCGTGCCCCTCGGTGGGGACGTTTAATGAGCTGATGATGATATATACAAGTATATTTATCAGTTGTTCAGTACCCGTAATACAAGCTTCACGCTTAATATGGGTCTAGCGCTGTGTGAATGTCAGTAGATATTTATTATTATCTGTATTTGTTTGCTTTCTGTATTAACTTGAGTTTTACTCTTGCCAGAGTCTTCTCAGTAGAACCAACTCTCCGAACCGGTGGTAGATTCAAACTAGTTTTAAAATTTATTATAAATTTGACGATTCAAAAGTGTCTTGTAAAGACTTAATTGAATAAAGAAATTTGTCATTTCATTTCTTTCTCAGCTTCATAGCTCATCATCATCATCAGCTCATTAAACGTCCCCACCGAGGGGCACGAGCCTACCCGTAAAGGGTGATTAGACGTCTTCACGCACAACCATTGAATCTCTTCGCATGCGTGCGCAGGTTTCCTCACGATGTTTTCCTTCACCGTAAGAGCGTCGGATACGTACGACGTACATATATTTTCGAAAATCCCAACACGTACCAATGTGTTTTCGAATTTTCATGGCTTATATATTATTACTAAATAACTAACAAAAAAGCAATACTTACATAGGTTTCTTTCCAATCAATATTGATATGCCGTCGACTATATACGCTGGTATCCAATGAAGAAGGAAGAAGTAGAGAGTGTAGAAGAACTTAGAGGGAGTTAACCGAAAGAGATAGTAATATATAGCTTGCATCGGCGGCACGTCGAGTCCGTAATTCTCGGTGAGAGACATGAATTTCTCTGGAAACCATCAAATAAGACAAGATTTTATTTTCCGAAACATTTAACGCGCCATACTGTCACAAACTTGCTATCCACAAGTTATTGAATAATAGGATAAAATGCCAACATTTATCTATCATCAAATAATGTCCCATACAAATGTCCTATATATCACAAATCCAAATTTTTTTACATACAACCATGCAAAACTAACTTAGGTCGACATCACCCGATATCACGAATCTGTTCTAAATATAACGAAATAGCTTCTGAATCAAACATTGATATCTTCCGCGATAGTCTGCACGTGTTCAGACATAAACTGCTGAAGCATCTCGGAGTGACGTGATTTTGCCACTACACTACCTAGTTCTAAGCAAAGAGTACTAATACTCTATGGTGCTAAGGATCTTGCATTTTTCTTTAATTAAGTGTTTGTGTAATTTAATTATGTAACTGTTGTCATCGGTGAATGCTGTGTACACCTGTTATTGACATACATACTAGTCTAAGTTGTAAGGAAATTGTGTACTTTTAATGCTTTGTGTGGTAAGTTGTTGGTGTACCTAATTAAATAAATTAATTAATTCATACGAATGAGCGTCTTAATAATTAAAAGGTTCCAATAAGACCGTCTCTTTCAATTTCAAAGGACTTTACAGGCTATATATATTACTAGGTGGTAGACTCGATACTGAGTCGTCTAGGTAGGTACCACCGCAGTGCCAGACATCGTCCCTTAAAACAGATGTTATGCACTTTTGTGTTTCGGGATGAGGGCACTGTAGCTAGTGAAATTACGGGGTGAGACCTAACATCTGTTGTCTCGCGCGTAGTGAGGCATTGATGGAGAATAATCTTACAGTGGTTGGTCACCTTCAATGCCGCTATATCATGGTCAGGCGTATCACTTACCATCAGGTGAGCGTCCGGACCGTCCTTGTGAACTTAGCTGGGTCACGAAATATTTGTCATTAATTCTTGTAAGAATACTATCAGCGAAAAACTCACCCCAAGTCAAAGGTTTCTGTTCGGACGACACGAAGTTGTACACGGGCGGCGGCAGGTCCTGCGGTGGGGCATCCTCGTGGTTTCCAGGGTATTCCTTGGCCGTCTTCCAGGCGGCTGCTATGCAGGCGTTCACCACCATATCCCCAGGTACCAGGTCGGCTATGGCCTTTGGATTGCAGTGGAGTACGTGAAGCAAGCCTACTGCTGCGCCTACAACCACCTGTGGAAAAATGTAGTAATCACCATCAGCCTATAACAGCCCTCTCCAGGGCACAGGCTTTCCTGCGGCGTAACTACCACGGAGTAGGCTGATGATGATGATGATGATGAAAGGCACTGTAGCTAGTAAAATTACTAGGTAATAAGAGACGTAACATCAGTCGTCTCGGGTGACGGACGCAGGGCAGTGTTGACGGAAATTAATGACTACAAACTATTAATAATTTCCTTCAACACTGTTTCTGTCATGGTCAGACGCATCACTTACCATCGGGTATAATAATAAATGAACGTGACGATCAGTTTGTTTCAATCGTACACTTATTTTTATAGAAGGTACTACAGCCTGTTAACTTTAAGGCGCGGCATTAAAGAGGATATAAGATATTTTGGGTTAGGGGGTATAATGGGGGCAAAGGTATTCAAAAGATACTTACACCCGTAGGTCCGTATACGTTGTCTATCCATCCAGACACCGGCTCTTTAGCTGTTGCGATCACTGAGTAAAAAACAGACATTTCATTTGAGTATAGCTAAACACAGCGGCATCTAGTCATAAACGAAGCGGTCTTTAAAATCACGGTTATTTTTATTTTTTAGATTCAATTTTATAGATAATTTGGTTTCAATATGAAATCATTTAATTATAGTTTAATATTGAAGTTATTTTTAAAATCCCGTCTGTGCAAACCTTAATGGTCTTTGTACGGTTATATGGTAATTACCACAGATTTCCCAATACAGGAGATTGGGCAAGCCGCGTTTTTAAGTGCGACAAATGTAAGCTCAACGAGCATACACTGGCTGCCAGTTTACGCTCTGTGAGACGAGTCAAGACGCACGAATATTAGAAGAAATTACCGTTTTTTCCCAAAATGCCATCCTGTGCAATTGTAACATGCCATCATCGCAAGGAATCAGTAAATTTACTAAGAAATATAATAACTTTTCACAGGTAAGAACCGAAAAGAAATTGCGACACTGGGTCTGCCTATAAACTTGGCGGCTTGTCCAGTCTAATTGTATATTCGAATGTCTGTGGTAATTACAAATAAAATACTTATATTGAGTGCTGGAGTGCTTAAAGTAAGAAAATGATTTATTAATTTGAAATTGCTTATTTCTTAACTGGTAAAAGACATTTACACAAGACAAATTGTACAATTTTCAATGTTACTTTTAGGACTAAAAATTCAAATTAGCAGTTGAAGTGGCAGTGGGCTTGTCACGTATATCGCAGAACCTCGGTCCGTTGGGGCAGACGAGTTCTGGAGTGGAGACCACGTCTCGGCAAGCGTAGCGTAGGGACCGAGGGACCGACCACTTGCGGCTGGGCGCTGGTGGAGGCTGGATGAGGGAAGCGGAGGACCGGGATATCTGCCGCAAAATGGGGGAGACTATGTCCAGCAGTGGACTGTATATGCTTACCTATAGCCGGTCTGAAGACAGCGACTGGTAATCCTTTGGAGTACTGAGCTACAATGTTTTCAGCAATCGATTTGGTGAACGCGTACGTATTTGGGTAGTCTCCAAGAAGTCTGAAAAAATAATAATACATGAATATTCACTGACATTCCCACAGCGCCATCTTGTCCCAAACAAAGCAAAGCATAAGCCTGTAATATGGGTACTAAACAACAGTTAAACGTACTCATATACTTCTTTTTTGTAAATATATACATATTATACATAGAAAACACCCAGACTATTACAAACAGACATGTTCATGCACACAAATGTTTGTACATACCGAGGAGCGAAGCCGGAATCCAGAGGGACCCTTTGCTCGTTTGCCTTTTTGATGTTATGAAGTGTACAGGACGGTCAGGACGCTCACCAGGTAGTAAGTTATACACCTGACCATGACAGAGCGGCTTCCATGAAGACCAATAACTGATAGACAGTTATTATTCTCCACCAATTCTGCTCTGCGCCAGTCACCCAAGACAACAGATGTTAGATCTCTTATACCCGGTAATTTTACTAGCTACAGTAACCTAATCACGAAACACACAAGTGCATAACACTGGTATTGCACGGGACGATATCTGTCACTGTGGTGGTACCTACCTACACGACTCAGTACCGAGTCTACCGCCTAGTAATATATACCTGACCATACCGTAACAATGCTGAAAGAGACCAACAACTGATAAACAGTTATTTTTCTCCATCAATGCCGCACTGTTGTTACCCGAGACAACAGATGTTAGGTCTCTTATATTCGGTAATTTTACTATCTACTTAGAAAGAAGAAGAGAGCGTCGGTGGCTCAGTGGTGTGGACTGTCGCCTTCCTACCGGGAGGGCTGTGGTTCAAATCCCGACACGTACCAATGTTTTTTCGAATTTCGAAAATATATGTACGTTATCCGTCGCTCATACGGTGAAGGAAAACATCGTGAGGAAACCTTCATGAACGCCTGCGAAGAGATTCGAAGGTTGTGTGTGAAGTCGTCCAATCCGCACTGGGCCCGCGTGGACGACTAAGGCCTAATCACCCTATACGGGTAGGCTCGTGCCCCTCGGTGGGGACGTTTAATGAGCTGATGATGATGACTTAGAAATAAATAGAAATTACCCAGGTGTGATGTTGTTCAAGATCTTCTCGTCCATTGTTTCAATAAGGTCAAATCAGTTTGTCTCCAGGCATCAGACTGTCGTAGAATTTCTCATCGATAGTTTTCAACATGCAGTTACTGAAATGAAATTCACCATTAGTTATAGTTCGAAAAGTAAGTGAAAATCTTTTCGTCCGAAATACCTCAGAGCTCAAGACGAGTCTTTGACAAGTATGTGTTGCCAGCTTAGATACTAATTAGATGCACATTCCAATGATATTCTGTATATATAAAGAGATTCGACGACCCATTTGGTGTTGCGGTTGAGAGGTCGGCTGCAACACCAAGGGTTCCGGGTTCGATCCCCGGGCAGTACAAACATTTGTGTGCATGAACATGTCTGTTTGTAATGGTCTGGGTGTTTTCTATGTATGATATGTATGTATTTACGAAAAAAAAAATGTATTTAAGTTTATTTATCCGTCGTTTAGTACCCATAATACAGGCTTCACGCTTAACTTGGGGCTAGATGGCGCTGTGTGAATGTCAGTGGATATTTATATTTATAAAGGTAGATACACCATCCGTGCCTCAAAAACGAACCGCCAAAGAGAATACAGTTGTAGGCTCTTTGTTTAGGTAAATGTACGCTTATTCGAAATATGTATGTGTGCTGTCGCTGCATTCGGAACACTTTTTTCGGTTGTGTCACAGCATATCACGAATCTATACTTTTTTACATCATTGGCACAATCACGATGAATTATCAACCAAAAAAAATGTCCGCGACGCTTGTCACATACTTTGGCACATTGATTATTCATTCAAATTTTGACTTTAAAGCGTCATTAAAAGGGTACAAAATCAAAAGCACGAGCACACTACAATGTCACTTAAATAAAGAGGTAAATGTACGCTCATTCGAAATATGTGTATGTGTGCTGTCGCTGCATTCGGAACACTTTTTTCGATTGTTTTGTGAGCATATCACGAATCCATACTTTTTATATCATTGCATCTGGTTAGTTGATTGTTCAACTAAGGTTGTGTTGTATGATTTGTTTCCTTACGTACAATAAATTGTTTTTATCTTATAAATCTTATAATCTTCACCTGTAAGCTGTAGAGATGTGAACAACCGCTTTAAGTTTTCCACAGCCTCTAGCCAGCTGGAATATTTCCCGTGTGCCCCTCACGTTGATTTCGACAGCTGTTTTCAGGGGCTCGTCGAATCTAACTGTCGCTGCTCCATGGAAGATAAATTCCACCTGGAAAATTGTTGTAGGTGAGCGTTAACCACGCAGTAATAGAGCTAATCCACACTCGTCAATTATCAAGTAATACTGTAAGAGCCACAGATTTCCCAATACAGGAGATGGGGCAAGCCGCGTTTAAAGTGCGACAACTGTGAGCTCAACGAGCATACACTGGCTACCAGTTTACGCTCTGTGAGACGAGTCAAGACGCACGAATATAAGAAGATATTACCGTTTTTTTCCAAAATGCTATCCTGTGCAATTGTAACATGCCATCATCGCAATGAATCAGTAAATTTACCAAGAAATATAATAACTTTTCACAGGTAAGAACCGAAAAGAAATTGCGACACTGGGACTGCCTATAAACTTGGCGGCTTGTCCAGTCTAATGTATATTCTGATGTCTGTGGTAAGAGCCATCGATTGCAAATACCAAAGCTGTAAGAGACATCGGTTGCAAATATTAATGACGACCCATTTGGTGTTGCGGTTGAGAGGTCGATTGCAACACCAAGGGTTCCGGGTTCTATCCCCGAGCAGTAAAACATTTGTGTGCATAAACATGTCTGTTTGTAATGGTCTGGGTGTTTTCTATGTATAATATGTATGTATTTACAACAAAAAAATGTATATAATGTTTATCCGTTGTTTAGTACCATAATACAGACTTCACGCTTAACTCGGGGCTAGATGGCGCTGTGTGAATGTCAGTGTATTTTTATTATTATTCGGAAAGTTAAGCCTTTTAATGAAATGCGAACGTGCCAAAAGTGCAGTACACATTTGCAAAAGGAAATAATTAGAAAGAAGAAAGAAAGAAAGAAATAATTTATTATTTTTGCACATCGCAACACAAGCATAACAAAATTACAGTAAGAACACACTAAATGACAACTTCATTGTGCTACGACGTCCGAAGTAAATGGACCCACTCAGCATGTGCCGTGGTCCGGTGATCGGACCCTGACGCTGATTTTCCGTGAGCCCGAGTGAGTAGGCGCACGGACAAGATCGCTCCAGATTTTTTTTTTATATAATATTTTTACATAATATAAATATGATATAAGTATAACATATATCATTACAATTACAATTAATACTAATACTATTGAGATGAATTGAATTACTAGGTGGTAGACTCCGTAAGTACTAGTCGTCTAATGTTTTGCACTTAAGTAGTTGCATTTTTTTAAAATTACTACTTACTGTTTATACTAGGTGGTAGACTCGGTACTGATTCGTCTAGGTAGGTACCATCGCATCATCAGATATCGTCCCGAGAAACGGGAGTGTTGTGCACTTTTGTGTTTCGGGATGAGGGCACTGTAGCTAGTGAAATTACCGGGTATGTTCGACCTATCATCTGTCGCCTCGGGTGAAGGGTGTAATCCAGTGTTGTTGGAAAATAATGACTACCTACTATTATTAACTTCCTTCAACACTACATCCTGTCATGGTCAGGCGTATCACTTACCATCAGTTGAGCGAGCTGACCGTGCCGTTCACTTATGACAAAAAAACATGGCTCTCCCAGGCTTCGACTGCGTGGTTTTGGCTTTTTGGTTACGGTAGATTCCACACGGATTACGGTAGAGGCCACAGATGTCAGGTCTCTCATACCCGGTAATGTGAGTAGCTACAGTGCCCTCATCCCGAAACACAGAAGTGCATAACACTCGTATTTCACGGTAGGATATCTGACACTGCGGTGGTACCCGAGTCTACCACCTATTGTAGTATGTATTGTATGCCTTACCTCATTCATGATCTTCGTCCTGTCTTCCTCAGTCATGCCCAGACTTAGCTGCCCCACATCACCTTCCACCACGGAGATCTTGGTGAGAAAGTTGGGTCTCTCCTTCTTCAATTTGTCATAGAGCTGAGAAAGAAAGAAAAAGATCGATTAGTATATTCTTCTTCAAGTCAACAGCTCATATATCCTTTTCCCAGAACCTGGCCACAGCTATAGCGTTATCCGCTACTTTCAAGGCCTACTTAGAGCACGCAGGTGGACACAGGGCACATGAAAGCAGGTGCTCCATGGTCTGAGATGAAACTCCGCAGTCGCAATGTGATTATGATTATTGTATGTCAATAATATTACACCTCGGGTAATGTAACTTAAGTTATAGTAATGATCCCATGCCTTTGCTAGCAATAAATATCATCATCAGCTCATTAAACGTCCCCACCGCGGGGCACGAGCCTACCCGTGGCGGGTGTACAGGCTTTAGTCGTCCACGCGGACCCAGTGCGGCTCCGACTTCACGCACAACCTTTGAATCTCTTCGCAGACGTGCGCAGGTTTCCTCACGATGTTTTCCTTCACCGTAAGAGCGTCGGATAAACGTACAACATATTTTTTTAAATTCTAAAAGGAATTGATATAGATTCGTGATATGCTCACAAAACAATCGAAAAAAGTGTTCTGAAAGCAGTGACAGCACACATACACATATTTCGAATGAGCGTACATTTACCTAATCAAAAGCCTACAACTGTATTCTCTTTGGCGGTTCGTTTTTGAGGCGCGGGTGGCGTATCTACCTTTATATACACAGAATATCATTGGACTTACCGATTTGGTATTTTCATACAGAGAATTCGCAAAGAAATTCTTGAACATGGAGCCTAAGAAATATTTTTGTGTTTATCGTGGAGCCCTTTTGTGCCTTTAACTTTAACGACATATTAATGTCAAATAGATGGTCTTCCCCTACGTCATAATTGCATTTAAATTATTCTTTAATTATCTTTGTGTTTTGTTTATTAAATAATACGCTAGAAACCGAAAAGTATTAATTTTAGTTAACAGTTCAGTTGAGTTCAGCAACTCGTTCTATTATCTATACTAATATATAAAGCTGAAGAGTTTGTTTGTTTCTTTGAACGCGCTAATCTCAGGAACTACTGGTTCGATTTGAAAAATTCTTTCAGTGTTAGATAGCTTATTTATCGAGGAAGGCTATAGGCTATATATCATCACACTACGAGCTATGGGAACAGCAATGAAGAATGTTTCAAAATCGGGGTATTTTTTCATACTTGGAGCTTCCGCTGCATACGCTGAGTAAACGGTTAAAGTTTCAGTATTTTTCTCCTTTTAAAGGTCTACAAAAAAGTTCGCGACAGCATATGTCTATCTTTTAAGGTTAGCTCACTATAACAAATTTTTTGCTAAAAAAATCTGAAATTGACCCCGAAACCTTTAAAGTTGGAGGGAGGGGGAATCCTATGTATAGTAATACATATATGTATATATTTTTTTTGTGAAATGAACTCCAAAACCTTTAAAGTTGGGCGGAGGATTCTTCTTCATTTAAATTATCTTATTATCCAAATAATTATAATTTAAATGAAGTGGTACCGTGTTATCCCGAATTTAATACGAGCGAAGCCGTGGGCAAAAGCTAGTCTTTAAATAAAATTGGAGCGTTTGTTTGTAATAATGTAATAAAAAAATGTTTTATCATGCATGTGAAATCATATACGGTACATATGCCAAAATAACAACTTTTGAATTTTTGTCGGTCTGTCTGTTTGTTCCGAATAATATCTAACGGCTGGATGGTTTTGAACGGTACTTTTTTGGCAGGTAGCTGATGTACGGAAAAACATAGGATTTTTTATTTTGGAAAAATAAAGCAATGTGTTACTGCGGGGCGGCCGCGTGTCACGTCACTTATCGAAGCAAGTTTAGGTTATTTACTGCGGGGCGGCCGCGTGTCACGTCACTTATCGAAGCAAGTTTAGGTTATTTACTGCGGGGCGGCCGCGTGTCACGTCACTTATCGAAGCAAGTTTAGGTTATTTACTGCGGGGCGGCCGCGTGTCACGTCACTTATCGAAGCAAGTTTAGGTTATTTACTGCGGGAGAATATCTTATAACGCGGGCGTCATCATTATTATCATCAGCTCATTAAACATCCCCACCGAGGGGCACGAGCCTACGCGCATAGGGTGATTAGGCCTTAGTCGTCCACGCGGGCCCAGTGCGGGTTGGACGACTTCACGCACAACCTTTGAATCTCTTCGCAGGCATGCATGACGGTTTCCTCACAATGTTTTCCTTCACCGTATGAGCGTCGGATAACGTACATATAATTTCGACAATTCGAAAACACATTGGTACGTGTCGGGATTTGAACCTCAGCCCTTCCGGTAGGAGGGTAACAGTCCACACTATTGACGACCCATTTGGTGTTGCGGTTGAGAGGTCGGCTGCAACACCAAGGGTTCCGGGTTCGATCCCGGGTACAAACATTTGTGTGCATGAACATGTCTGTTTGTAATGGTCTGGGTGTTTTCTATGTATAATATGTATGTATTTCGAAAAAAAAGTGTATTTAAGTATATTTATCGTTGTTTAGTACCATAATACAGGCTTCACGCTTAACTTGGGGCTAGATGGCGCTGTGTGAATGTCAGTGGATATTTATTTATTTATTAAGCCACCGACGCTCTCGGGTAACAGTAACTAAATGTATAAACTCACAGGATCGTCGAATTGCTCCTGGATTCTTCTGCTTGTGTCTTTATTCTTCTTTGGACGTGCTAGCATGTATATCCTCTTAATGTCGGGACATGACCTGAAAGAGAAGACAACACTTAGTACACTACAACCAATGATGTAAAAAAATATCATCATCATCACCTCATTAAACGTCCCCACCGAGGGGCACGAGCCTACCCGTATAGGGTGATTAGGCCTTAGTCGTCCACGCGGGTCCAGTGCAGATTGGACGACTTCACACACAACCTTCGAATCTCTTCGCAGGCGTGCATGAAGGTTTCCTCGCGATGTTTTCCTTCACCGGAAAAGTTTTTCATTCCCACTTTCATCCCCTATATCTTGTAAACGGCTAAGCAAACAAACATACTTATAAACATAGCTAAGAACACGCTCGATAAATGACCTTTCAAACAAAAAAACACTAATCAAATCGGTCCACGTTCGGGAGTTATGGTGCCACAGACAGACTCACACACTATCAGGAAATGATCTTAATTCTAGAGACATAGTATATTACTTAACAACATATACGTATATATATGTTACCGGCTATCGTAACAGACGATCGTGCAAGTAAAGTTCAAAATAAATAAATATCCACTGATATATCGTTGGAGCAGACGAGTTCTGGAGTGGAGACCGCGTCTCGGCAAGCGTAGCGTAGGACGCCCTCCGGCCGATGGACCGACGACTTGCGAAAGGTTTCTGGTGGAGGCTGGATGAGAAAAGCGGAGGATCGGGATATCTGGCGCGAAGTGGGGGAGACCTATGTCCAGCAGTGGACTGCGATAGGTTGAATAGGAAATATCCACTGACACTCACACAGCGTCATCTAGCCCCATATTAAACGAGCAGCTTGTTGATAGGGTCCTAAACAACTGATAAACATATTGTTACGAATTGACGTAATTAAAATGACATTAAATATGACGGCTAATATGTGACGTTAGTCCACCATAGAGTATGACATGCGAATTGTCAAATAGCAAAGAGTCTAGTATGTTCTAGATATTTCGCGAACTATGTAGAATGACGTGTATATAAGGCGGGCCGACGGGTGCGCCGGGAGTCTTGTGTTCTACTCAAGAGCGAACGAAGAGCGAAATACCTGCGACTACAAGGAAGAAGCGAGTGATACAGCGATATCTAAGGGAACGTCGAGTGTGAATAGTTAACGAGTGATTATTGTGCGTGCGTGAATTGATTTATTAGTGAGAGTGAAATTGTAATAAGTGTTGTGTTTAATTTATAGTGGTTAATTAATAAAGTGTGTTACCGTGTTATTCTTCGTGTTTGGCAATAATTTATTCAGAACCCCCAGCTCGTAACAATATTTATATACATTTTTTTTTGTAAATACGTATCGGCCCGCTACGGTGCCTCCATATGGTGCTCCAAATATGCAAATACCCTGTCGTCAGACACAGGGAAAATCGCAACATATTCAATCATCATGTCATCATCATCAGCCTACTCTTGTCCCGCTGAAATAGGCCTCTCCACAGAAGCACATATTCTGTCTACGTTTTTCTCGTTGGCCACTGTTACCGCGTTTGTACAGATGATTCACTCATCTTGTTGTGGTGCCACGCACGCTTTCAAAGAGTGGTCCACAGAACACGCTTGCCTAACGGTTATCGTTTCTTTGACGATGATGTCAGCCACTTCAGCTTGCTTATTCTTTGGGCTATTCGACACTTTGGTTCTCTTGTCGGTAACCCTCATTTCTGATTGATCCACAAGAAACTCGAGCATAGCCGTTCCATAGACCGCTGAGCGACTTTAAATTGATGGACCAGCCGCACTGTCACTGTCACAACATATTCAATCATCATCATCATCATTACAGCCTATATTATGTCCACTGCTGAAGAGAGCCTCCCTAATGATTTCCACGCGGACGTCCTTGCAGTTGACATCCATCTGCTACCCGCCTAACCAGGTCATCCGTCCATCTGGTTGGGGTGGCTACGCTTCGCCTATTCCGTTACGTGGACGCCACTTGGAACACTTTCGTCCCATCGGCTT